>JAGDYQ010000075.1:1578868-1595990 GCA_021962125.1 Bulinus truncatus | reverse complement strand
GCACTGAAATCGGACATACTTTTTTTGCGACTTGTTAATATTTTTCAATAAGGGCATTTCGAAGAGTTTCACTTGATGCAGGAAAATTATCAATATTGTGTATTGTGTATGATTACTCATAAAATTAACGAATAATAAAATATTGTGGAATCGAATAACCTTCAAAATTTACCAATATATTTTTTTTTTTCATTAAACGGAACCAAATAAAATGTTGAGAGCATTTTTTTTTAATATGTATATTATATTAAATATGATTTATCCCTATATACAGTAACCCCCTGCCCAAAAGGATGGTATGGTCCCAACTGTCAGTATAAATGCCATTGCCACGGACTTAGCTATGCAGATTGTAAATGTCAAGGATTATGCGAACAAGAATGGTTTGGTAAAAAATGTCAATTTCGTAAGTGTTTTTTTTTTGTCTATAATATTTTTTTTATATTTTTTTTATAACCCATACTGCCACAATTGGATATTTATCATATCATTACACACAATATCAATAACAACCCTCACATGTTAAAACAAGTTACCCTCCACACGCCCAGTAAATCGTATGTCATACCCGACCTTAGTATTTTAATTGTAATTTTGTTCTTTGTTGTTCCAAGCACCGTCCGCTTTCGAGATGAGAAAGAAAATTTGGTCTTCAAATCTAATGCAGTTCCGAAAAAAAAACATTAAATCACGAAAGCAGTGCTTCAATCCTACTATCATATGCTTGTAAGCAGCATACAAAGACTTTGAGGTCATTAAAGACGATTTGGTCCACAGATCAAATTTCTATACCAACGCAGCGTTCAAATATCTGTGCAGAGCGTGCGATTAAAGTGATGCAAGATTTATTTCCACTTTGCAAGTCCATTGAAAAATTGAACATTAAATTTCTTTTAACTAATGCAGAATAGAAATGTAACTATTATCAATATTATTCTTATGTCACTTTTTTTGTCATGGTGAAACCTTTATCGAAATATTTGAAAATTTGAATGTTCTAAAAATATTTGTGTCTATTGGAGGGTGAACTCTTTTTATGCAAAACAGAAAAAAGTACCCATATTTTCTTTATTTGTGATATAAAACTCCACCAAATATAACATGGGGATATAGGATTATATTTTTAGTCATAGCCCTAATTTATATATATATATATATATATATAAAATTATCTTAAAAATATATGACTGATGTGAGCGTGCACAAGATCGATATAGCGGTATTTCGTTTTTTTTAATACAATAAAATTTAAGGGTACAACCAGAATAGATATTTCAAGGTCTAGTAACGAAATAATTATAAAACTAACAAGAAAACTTTCCCAGTCAATTTTGTACACATTTGAAATACATTGATATTTAGTAGGCTACTCATTATAGCAATAACATTCAACAAGTTAAGTATCAATGAAAAAAATAACTTGAGCTGTTAGTAAACTTTTGAAGTATATATTTAACGATAAAATCATTTTTTATAAGTACATATTAAGTCTATCAATTTTCCATTTAAATAGGTCGGAGATTTTTTTTTTATTTCTTTCACGTAACTTAAAGTATATTGGAGAGACAGCTAAGTGTTAGGTGTAGAGAGTTTGACTTATGACATGTTCTATCATCGGTGAGAAAGAAGGGAATTTCTTGAGACTCTGATAAAAGTTTGTTAGAAAAAAATCTCTCTAATCGACCCATCTTTAAATCAGCTCTTGAATTTTTAGGGGAAGTTAAGGTGGGTTGTCGTTGTACTTACCACATTAACCCTTTATATACCGTGGTTATAAAACATATTAATTATATACTTCTTGTGCCTAAAATGTCCTACAGGACTAATGGAACTTTACTTTGTTTTATTTAATTAATTTTATTGTATGGCGTTTGTAAGAATGGCCGATAATGTGTCGATTCTTTTTCTTTTAATTAACATACACAGAGGGTCAAATGACTTTATTGTTTACCTTTTATGTTAGATATACTCTATTTTATCAGATATAATTTTTATTCATGTATAGAAGATTTGGTGACATCTGTGCATGCGAGCATGATACCGTCAGATGCATATAACATCCTATCTGATGGCGTCAAAAATACATGTATATGGAATGATAAACTCACCATAGATTTAAAAAACGCCTATTACATACGCTGGATGAGACTAATTGTAAACTATCCAAGTAAGCTGTTCATTAATTGACCATTTTATTTCAAGTATTACAACAACTATGATAGAACACAATTTTAAGAAGATTCTTTTTATTCACTTCACATCTAAAAGATGTAATATGTAAATAGATAAAAATAGTTCAAATGTAATAATATTTCTTTTAATCCTATTAGATTTCTTATTTTGAATGTATGTTTTTTTTTAGAACATCTTAATAACCTGAGAATATGTTTTCGAAACAATGCAAATAAAAGTATAAAAGGTAGTACATATAACAAGATTTTCTCAAGCGGACAAGCAATAGATATACAGCTACAGGTCACAGACCGTATCAGATATATTCAAATAGAAGGTTACAGACCTTGTCAGATTTGTTTACTTCGTATCAGTGGAGGTTAGTTTAAATTGTGTTTTTTTTACAGCCTAAATATTGGTTTAAAAAAGTGTAGCAATTTTATATGAAATTTATTTTTAAACTATTTTTAGTCTCCTCGGATAACTGGAGGTTGGAATATGTAATTTATGTTAATCAACAACTCAAGTTATTTACAATGCGTCCGGTTCATTTGTTTTAAGATAAGATTTTTTTTCAAATATTATCAAGAACATTTTCTAAATTATAATGTAATAGTTTAAAATGTAATATTTCGAATGCAGCGTATCTTAGTTTATGTAGGATTCCATGTTGGCTATTGTAATTGTTTTCAGCATCCTACTGGAAAGATTTAATGTATATTTCTATAAAAAAAAGTAAAATAACTGAATAGATAGTAGTATTTTCATTTTAAACATAAAAAACTGTATAATCTTAGTTGTTGTTTTTTTTTAATTGGTAATCATGCATTTAACCAAAAAAAATGTAACTTTTCTGTAATCAAATAGTTAACATATTTATTTAAAGAGCATATCTGTTTTCTAGAATATAGTTCAATATAACGTTTTTGATACAAAATATAAACTGAAATAGAAATTATGCCACCTTGTCCCTTTCGTTGAAATTTAGGTGATAATTCGATGGAATCTTAATGACATAGGCATTGACAGCAAATATGGAATTCTACGTTAATAATTATACATATTAAGTTATACTTTATACTGTTATATTGAAAGTTTTATAAGTAACTTAATGAATATATTGTATTTAATTCTGAAATGCTGCATGTGTTAGAGCAAGTAAGGTAGTGCTTTTTTCAATGTATATGTTAGGTCGTAATGTTGCATTAAAACAATCAACCGATCAAAGTTCAACATACAATGACGGATCAAATACTCATTCTTCAAATGCTGTTGATGGTAATACAGACAGTGAATACAGCCATGGAAGCTGCTCACATACAGACCACAATGATGGATCACCAACTTGGAGTCTGAGTTTACATACGACACGTCTCATCAGTAGGATAGTTTTATACAATAAAAATCGAGGTGAGAAGAATATAGAATAGTCTAAAATGGAAAAATTCTATAATAGTCTATAATATAAAAAGTCTATACTAGTCTATAATGTAAATGCCTAAAAAAAGCCTTTATCGTCCTAATTCAACGTTTTTTTTTTCAGTTATATTAAATAAACTAACATTATTGTTCAATTTTAACTTTCCTAATCTGTTACTTTGCGTTAAAATAATTTCAAATGATGTGACGCAGATGCATGCAAAGAGTGCTTAATCGCGCCGTACTTTATATAAATAACATTCCACGCACGCATAATCATGTAAGTACTTTTTGTAATTCATTTTCGGGATATTTGTATTCATGTCTAATATTACAGATAGATTTCGCTTACAAACGTTTATCCTGAAACTATTTGGTGAAAATGAAAACGAAGTTTTTAGTTATCAGGATACTTCTACTACAGCTCAAATGAACTACACAGTAATCCCCGATGTTTTCGTTCAAGCTAAAACTTTATCAATAACAGCTACAGATAGATCTCAAGGATTGTTCTTGGCGTTATGTGAAGTGGAAATATATTCTGGTAAGCTCAGAGGTTTTTTATTATTATTATTATTATTAAGAAGTTTTTATTTAATGTTGTATATTTTAATATTCTCATATATTTAGAGCATTTTCGAAAAAAAAATGCTCTATTGTCCCCGTTTTGTCTGTCTGTCTGTCCGTCCGTCATCACCCTAGATCTCAACAACCATAAGTCCTAGACCCATGATGTATATATCATTTTGTAGGTCTTGGCCTGCCAAGAAATGTCTTTTTTCCATTTCGCGATCTGACCTCTCAGGGCCGTAAAAGGGGCCTTAGTACCGTTTTTTTACTATATAAGCTATATTAATAAAGGAGCGCTATATCTCAGCAACTATAAGTCCTAGACCCATGATGTATATATCTTTTTGAAGGTCTTGGCCTGCCATGTGTACATCAAAAGTTCATTTCGCGATAGGACCTCTGAGGGCCGGGCTTCATGGCTCCTAAGGGGCTTATATATTATATATACACCTTGTACGTTCAATAACCCGTTCATTTGGTGCGAAATACTGCAGCACGTAGTTTTACCAAGATTTATTAAGAAACTCATCAAATGAAATAGTAAGCTTGTGTTCTGAGTTTAATTGAAAGTATCAGAGCTATGCAACAATTGACGGAATTTCGAATGTTTTCAATTATGAGTCATATTTCAGTAACCACAAACCACTTGTAGTTAGATTTAAGAGACAATAATTTTTTTTCAAATATAAAGAAACGTCTTTATAATTTTTTTTTACAAATATATGCATTACACAATTGAATTTATAAACATTTCCAAAATTTACAAATATTTACTGAAAGCTAACAAACGTACTGATACATAATACGAAAATGCTTTAACACGTCCTGTGTCCAGAATGGAACAGGCTTAATTGCTTGTTTATTTTTTTTTCTCAATGCAATTCATATTTAATTTTTAAGCCTAATAGTTGGTATTGATTGTAACATTTTTTTTTCCTGGGAACAAAGTGTATTTTCTTAACTCGTTATGCCTACAACAAACATAAAATATCTATTGTTAACAAAGTAAACCTTGTTTCTGTGATCAAGATAAGTATATTTTGAATTTCGTCTGTTTTCTTTAAACATCTTTATTCGCATTCCATATTATTTCTTCTAGAATATACTTTTATGATTAACAGCAGTTGTATTATTTTTTTTTTGCTATACATAATGCTATTTAATAACTTCTATTTTATTTTATGTCCCTTGGTTTGTTAGTAAAGAGTATATTTAGTAGACACTATTTACACTCCTAAATCAATTATATGTCATTAAGTCGAAAGAATTTGGATTTTGAATCATATATACATAACTACATATATATATATATGTAAACTGATTTAAATAGCTTTACATTAGTAATCTATGCTAGGCAACCAAGAACACGTACTTTTAGTTAGTTGAATTTTATTCAATATATATCCAAATATATGTTGGTGGAGTGTGTAGGCGTTGTCTACTGTAGGTGTTAGCTCATGTAGGTGTTATTTCATGTTAAAGTTGTCTACTGTAGGCCTTTTTCTATTGTAGGTGTTTTCTACTGTAGGCGTTGTGTCATATAGGAGTTATTTCATGTAGGCGTTGTCATATGTAGGTTTTATTTCATGTAGGCGTTGTCATATGTAGGTTTTATTTCATGAAGGCGTTGTGTCATATGTAGGTTTTATTTCATGTAGGCGTTGTCATATGTAGGTTTTATTTCATGTAGGCGTTGTCATATGTAGGTTTTATTTCATGTAGGCGTTGTGTCATATGTAGGTTTTATTTCATGTAGGCGTTGTGTCATATGTAGGTTTTTTTTCATGTAGGCGTTGTCATATGTATGTTTTATTTCATGTAGGCGTTGTGTCATATGTAGGTTTTATTTTATGTAGGCGTTGTGTCATATGTAGATTTTATTTCATGTAGGCGTTGTCATATGTAGGTTTTATTTCATGTAGGCGTTGTGTCATATGTAGGTTTTATTTCATGTAGGCGTTGTCATATGTATGTTTTATTTCATGTAGGCGTTGTGTCATATGTAGGTTTTATTTTATGTAGGCGTTGTGTCATATGTAGGTTTTATTTCATGTAGGCGTTGTCATATGTAGGTTTTATTTCATGTAGGCGTTGTCATATGTAGGTTTTATTTCATGTAGGCGTTGTCATGTGTATGTTTTATTTCATGTAGGCGTTGTGTCATATGTAGGTTTTATTTTATGTAGGCGTTGTGTCATATGTAGGTTTTATTTCATGTAGGCGTTGTGTCATATGTAGGTTTTATTTCATGTAGGCGTTGTCATATGTAGGTTTTATTTCATGTAGGCGTTGTGTCATATGTAGGTTTTCTTTCATGTAGGCGTTGTCATATGTATGTTTTATTTCATATAGGCGTTGTGTCATATGTAGGTTTTATTTCATGTAGGCGTTGTCATGTGTAGGTTTTATTTCATGTAGGCGTTGTGTCATATGTAGGTTTTATTTCATGTAGGCGTTGTGTCATGTAGGTTTTATTTCATGTAGGCGTTGTCTCATGTAGGTTTTATTTCATGTAGGCGTTGTCATATGTAGGCGTTGCCTACTTGAAGCATCTTCCATGAGCCGAAAGCCGCTATTATAAAAGTCATCTCGAATGGGAGAATGCAGAGATAACAGAATATATATATATATATACACACAACTTACATACAGAAGATCTCGTTTATATAGAGATGTATAGATTTCCCTGTTTTAAATGATGGATTAACGAACCTTAAGTTTTCTAATAATATAAGAAACATTCCAGTAATACATTGATACACGCTAGAGTAACATAGTTGTGTATTGTGTAAGTTCATTGTACCTGGCTGCTTGTATACAAATTGGCTCACTGTTGCTGCACATAGGCAATATAATCAATTTCATATGTGGTTTGTAGGATTTCTGAGATAAAGTTTAATGTTTTAGTTCTTGTTAGCCTGTCTTTCTTTTAACATAGGGTCAATAAGTACTCATATATACTGACCTCTAATTAACTGTTTTACATTTTTATCATATAATGAATCAGACTGTCCAATGGGCCGATGGGGATTTGAATGTTACAACGAATGTAAAGCATGTGACGGCAGTTGTAGATTTGATGATGGCACTTGTGGTGCTATACTCAGTGGCGACCATTTACAATGTACTAAATGTATGTAATTCATCATTTTTCTTTAGTATTTATGTTAACTTTTATTAAAAAAAATGAATATTGAGGTAGTCAAAAATACTCTTTTATACAGAATGTAATTGTAAAATGTGTATCTGTTCGTTTATGTGTGTTTAGCTTGTGCATGTTTTCATACGATGTTTTGAGTTGTAACCATATTTTAAACTGACTTTAGACATATTCCAAACTGGCAGTATCAATTTAACTGGGAACGCTTTACACAGTGACTTCCCCTTCCGGACGGGTGACTCATCTTGGTTGACCGTGTTGCGTGACCCTGGGTCATGGTCATGACAAGTTCTCAACTTAATTTGTTGTTCGAAATTACACATGCATAGCAAGCGTGATCACCCCCTACCCCCCCCCCCCCCCGACCTTTACAAAGTTAAGTTAGAATATGTTAAAATTCAGTAGAAGTAGAGAATATGCAGTAGTACAGTAGAAAAGAATAGAATAGAATAAGCTAGGACAGTACAGTAGAGTAGATAGTACGGTAGAGAATATGCAGTAGTACAGTAGACATTAGATAAGAGAATAGTGCTGACAGGCTTAGAGTAGACATAGGTAGATTTAAGTAATTTGTAATAATACAAGTATTTAGGAGATCTTTATATGACCAATGTTATAGTATAGTTGTATTAAAGTATGTGTTGTATTGTGTACTGCACGGAGTTCTGTTTTATACGTTTGTTAGAAAAATAAACGTAACATATTTAGTCCATATAAACCCTACCATAACAAATATATATGAAAAATATGTATTTTTCACTGCTCAATCGAGTAAGATATTATTGGACACATGTAGATCTTAACTTTTTTTTCAAATTCTATTAATCTTTAGCGTGCAATGTTGGATATTATGGTACAAACTGTACATCTCCATGTCCTAAAAACTGTAAGGCAGGTGAATGTGATGTACAAAGTGGTCATTGTAATGAAGGATGCATAGCAGGATATGATGGAGGCTTTTGTGAAAATGGTATTTAATCATAATTTCACAATTTTTTTAAAATAAATACATAATAATGTCGCTATATACTTTTCATCCTCTCGAATTATAGAGTGAGGATAGATTAATTTGCCCTTCACAAATGGGGCTAAAAAGTTGATTAATACTAAGGTAAAATGAAAAGAAAATGGTATTTTTTCATCGATTCTCTTTCTATGTATTACATGCTTAATATTGTCGCAATATCTTTTTCCTAGATTATATAGTGCAGGGGGGGGGATGCATAATAAATACGTATCCCTTCACAAATCAGGCTTAAATAAATGTGTACAAAGTGCAAGGTAAATTACAATTAAAAAAAATATATCTTTAAAATTGTTTTATTTTTTTTAATGGCTTAGATCATACTTAATTGTATTCTATAAAAAGGCCAATATTAATTAATTATTTCATTTACTTCTGGCGCTCACTCTTTATACAAACAGTAAAATTCTTTATTTGTTTGCTCCTTGTTAGCAACAGATTGATAATTAGATTATTAAAGGAACATCGTAAGAAGAAAATCTCTTAATGTCTTACTTAGATATTATAAATCGTCTATTACTTTCGCCGGAATAAAATAAATTTAACTGAATATAACAATAAAAATGTCTGAAAAATTAATTTCAATGTAGAGTCTATGCAGAATAAAACAAAGTAACTCAAGTTACGTTTTCCTTTATGGCGCTTTTGTATTTTATAATGTTGATAATCCTCGGTTGTGTAAAAGATAAGTTAACATGATGCAGTTAATTTTGATTTCTAAAATAAAATTTCAACGAATTTATATGTATTTCATATTTACATGGCGAAAATCCACAAAAAATAATTTAATTCTAATATTTTATGTTCCGTTTTAAGAGCACTGAAAATCGACAATCTTTCAATTTTTTATAAACATGATAACTGGCATTTGAATGATTGCTGTGTAAATGCATCACTAGTATGTATATTTCTATCAGTCATGTTAATTAGTTTTTCAGTTCCAATTTATATTTCTCGATCTTCTATAAATTGTGATACTAAAAGTGGTATATGTCACAAAGGCCAGTAAATTATGACGAAGAACCTACATTGATCAGTTCAACATTATTGGCAAATGTAAAATCCGACTTTCTCAAAGAAAACATACACACAAACTATTTTTTTTTAAATATGATGTAACTGTTTCATCATTTTTTATATACTTCTCCATCCCTGAACCCGCATCCCATGCGTCCCTCCCACATATCCGTCCCACAGTATCACCTCCTCAGACCTTCCACCCACCGATCCACAGCTCACTTCTTCCCCAGATCCCGCAATCCTAGTCCCAACACTTAATCTTACGTACCCAACAATCCACTCCTCACTGGTTCCATCATCTCTCCTCTCCACTATTCCTCTAAGTATTCAGCTCTCCCATGGTCATTTCCCGGGCTCCCAGTACACAAAAAGCTCGCACAACAGTCCAAAACTGTGTATAATGATATCTATAACGAACACAATTAATGGAGATTGTAAATAGTTCAATGGAAATAACTTGGAATCTAATCTTCGAATAAAACATAAAACAAAAGAGATAAAAGTACATTCATTTTATATATTTACCAGTGGTTGACCATTGCATTCGCAACTAAATATTTTATCTCAATAAAATGTTAAATATGAGGATAATCATTTAAAAACTACACGCAAACCGGCAGCAAGACCAGAAGCATATAGTTACCAATGCGATATTTCCAACTGGCTGATTATTTGTCGCGCTGTATTTTAAAAATAGTATAAATTAATAAACAAGCAATTTAAGTCTGCACCGTTTCGGACACACGACGTTTTATAGCATTTTCAAGGTATGGGTTTTGATAAATAGAGAGGGAAGTAAGTCATGTTTAACAATTGTTACAAAAATAAAGAATGAGTTATGCCCCTTTGTACACCCCTTTGTTAATATAGCTTATATAGTAAAAAAAAAGGTACCCTACGAAGCCCTAGTAATCGCCTCTCAGAGGTCAGATAGCGAAATGAACCTTTGATGTACACATGGCAGGCCAAGACCTACAAAATGATATATACATCATGGGTCTAGGACTTATGGTTGTTGAGATCTAGGGTGATGACAGACAGACAGACAGACAAAAAGGGGACAATAGAGCATTTTTTTTCGACAATGCTCTAAAAATTGTACCATCGGGAAATAACGTCATACAGGATCTCCCAAGTGCAGAATTATACATATATAGCAACATTCCATTCTGCACGGACGCACGCCAAGAAAAGCACTTTATTAGTAGGAAAATAAAAAAAAAGGGTACTATCAAGAAATGACATCATAGATTTTTTATAGCGACGGCTTTTCCATTCTGCGCGCATGGAAACGCGGACGGACGCACGCCAAGATTTAAGCGCTCTATTAGAAGAAACAATGTACACTCAAGACAATCAACTAAAATTGGCAAAACCCATTGAGAAACTAATGTAGTTTTGTACTTACATTTAATTTACCTTTACTGTCAATTGGAGTTGGAAACTATTTCCTCGATTATCTTAATCCAAGACTCACACATTTTAAGTAAAGACCATAATCCTTTATAACCGTTTAGTACAATGGAAACATTAGTATACTTCTTTTAGTTAATTAAAAATAAACAGCGTTATTAAATTAAAAAGTTTCAAGTTATTTTTTCCTAAAAATCTAACCATGTCTTTAAACATAAAGCTAAATAAATTCGTTTTCAACTCCCTATCAATGGAGACAATGTTATGAAGCCCAGTATCATTCATAATGAGTTATACTTAGCATTGCGGACTCACAAACAGATGGACATAATGTGAGACACCTTATGACACTAGACACATGGCATTAAATGAACACAGTGAAAGTGTTTGGATTGAAAGCGGAAAATACGTTATTGTAAATGAGCAAACAATTGATATTTGTACGCAGACGAAAGTGTCAGGAAAAAAGATGGTAGTGTTCACGGTAAGTTGAAGATGTCTATGTATAAAGTTCAGTACATTTTGAATTTTACTTATAAAGACCAAAAGACGGATGCCATCAGCATCACTTGTGACCATCCTTGTTATTATCACATTGTGAATGTAGATATTGGTCAATATGAATAAAACGTTGTTTATTTTTGGGATTGAAAGCGGGGAATATTTTGTTGTTAAAGGAGCAGACAGTAGAGATTTGGACGGAGAAGAAAACGGTCACGAGTAAAGATTGTTGCAGTAATAACAGTTGAAGATATTTACTTTTGAATGTATGTACATTTATGAATATATTAGACAATATGTCTAAGGTGGCTAAAGGGTGGCTATTTGTAGCTTTTAAAGCCGTGTGAGGCTTATTGATATTATTTCACGGATGCCAGAGAGACCTATTTTTCTTATTTAATAATTCTTGATAGTTTGACTTGGGGGCGACCATTTTAAACAATTTTACCGCGTAAATGTTCGAATGTCAAATCTCATCGGCATCACGCAGAATATCTATCTCAGCAGTCCCTTGTTAAATATACGAGCTATGAAACAGATAAAACAAAACATTAAATATTGTAACAAAATAATTTCTAGAAGAAACTATAATGACTTTAAACTATTTTTGACAATTATTACGTAGTGCTTCAACTTTTTGGCTAATTAATATATAATTAGATCTCGTATTTTCAGTAAAAAATCATATTTTTAAAATGTCTGTAAAATTTAATGCATACACAATTTAAGCCATATTACACACAAGCATTGTACCCGGCTTTGCCGGGTAAGTCAGGAGTTCAAACATTTCTTACACACCACTAGGTATAATTTGGGTGATAATTTATGCCACCTACTTAATGTACAGAAATGACATTTCACTCGTGACAAAATTACGGTTTAACCATCAACGCTAACCAACCTAACCAAACCAATCCAACCAATCTACCAAACCTAACACCATTATGTAACCAGTCAACGATAACCTACCTAACCAACCAAACCAAACCAAACAACCAGCCAAACCAACCAACCAAATTATCTAACCAAACCAACTAAACCAACAAACGAAATCAACAAACACAATCAACCAACCAACCAAAAACAAACCAAACAAGATTAGGTTAAGATATGGATTCTAATTTATGCCACTTTCCTTTGTCGCGAACTTTGTCGTTATTTATCACCTTTTTTTTTACTATCTGATTAGAAGGAATTACTTAAACATGTTTTGTTTCTTAGTTGTCGTTTTATTTTCATTCCAACATACATTTATCCTGTGTTAGCGGTTATTATAGAGAGAATTGTAATTACAAGTGTAGTAATTGTCATCGTGGAAGTTATTACTGTAGCCCAGTTAATGGTTCTTGTAATTTTGGTTGTACTCTTGGATTTAAGCCACCTACCTGCCATTCAAGTAAGCAGTTTTGATAGTAATGTGTATCTGTAATACTTATATTACATTTTTTTGAACATTTACTTGCTTAATAAAAACGTCAGGTTTGTAATCGCAACTTAAACATCAATTGTATAAATACAGTTTAAGATTTATATTAAGATTGCCAAAACATACAAACGCGTATGCTATAAAACATGTTTCTCTTCGGCGCGTACAATTTATAAAGAGAGTGCCGAAAACGCCTAAATAGTTCACCAATCATCACGCTCGGATTTAAGTTCAACAGCGGACATGTTGTTCTGTCGGGTAGAGCGTTCGACTGCCGACCGGAGGATCCAGTGTTCGAGCCTCACTGAGACCCTTTGAATTTTTCAGATCCAGGTGTAAGTCCCCAAATCCACCAAGCTTTACATGGTCACCTGACTTTATGTTTGGAAAATAATGGCGGCTGGGCGTTGTACTAACCACAGAATTCCTTCATATGCCGAGGTTACTGAAAAAGATGAATTCTACACTTCATCTTCCTCTATGAATCCTTAGGGGCACAAGGGAACTTTACTTTCTTAAGTTAAACACAATGTCAGTTGTATTGTTTGTTTGTTATTGGTAAATACTCAATTCTGTACTAAGAGTCTAGGGTGGTTTTTATCGGTCGTATCTATTATCAAAATAAGAACGCTGGTTTGATTTGCCTATATTCTGTGTAAAAATGTAAATGTCTCTGAGCATTCAATTGTTGATCCATTTAGTTTAAACTTAATCTATAAATGTCTTCAGCATGTGCAGTCTCAGCTACTAACAATTTATTGGAACTAGATTTATATATTATTTAATTAAATCTTGAAAAATTGCGAATCTAAATTTTCTAATTAAGCATACATGTTATATTATCAGTAAACATGTTCGAGAGACTAAAAATACGCTTAAATGATATAAGTATAACTAATTTGTGATACTAATAACACAATTTACAAAAGTCATGTTCTAAAACTTTTTTCACACATACATAGATTATAGTAATCGATCTCAATTCAATTAATTTCCAGAGTGTGATGTCGGCTACTATGGAACAAACTGTACATCTTCATGTCCTATAAACTGTAAAAATGGAGAATGAAATGGCATGTGTACTAAAGGATGTAAATCTGGATATGACGGAGGTACATGTGAAAAAGGTATTTTATATTCATTGCGTCATTTTTTATCATTGATATGAAATACTTTCACTACATAATTTTCATTATCTCTAATTATAGAGTAAGGATTGTTACATTTACCTTTCACATATTAGGTCCAAAAAGGTGCATTTACAATAAGAAAACAATAAAAGATAAAAAAAAATATTAAATAAACTTTGAATTAATTGACATATATCATTTTTCATTTCTTGATGGCAAATCCGACTCCATGTTTTTTGGATTCCTCGACGTCTTTCCCCTGCCAAAAAAAAGTGTAGTGTTCTTCCCTCAAAGATCCATATATCAATCGAATTGAATAAAAAGGTTGTGCGTTAATGTGGATGAATTATTTCATTTATTTCTGGCGACCAAACTTTTTATGTAGTCAACGAGATGCATTGGTTTTTTTTTTAATTTGTTGACAGTAAATTGAGACTACGATCATTAATGGGCACACAATAAGAAAAAAGAACATGCATTTCCAACTTTCAGTATACTATTAAACCCTTACCTGCTAAGAGACAGAACTAAAGGATATTTTATGTTGTTATGACTAAAGGGAACAATAATTGGAGTCAGCATAAAATTATTAATTTTATTACTTTTTTTTTAAATACGTCATGTTGAAAATCATAAAACATAAAATGAAGAACTGTTTGGAAAGGAGTCCATTAAAATATTATGAAGGAATTAAGATTGTAAAAGTTTAATCATCGGGAGATTTTATGTTAAGATTGTGTACCAATAGTGAGGATTATTTTCTTTGGGATTAACTGTTTTAACATATGAACTTTATTTGATGTAGTATTAGGTGTCCCTATACTCAAATGTATTTTGGCTACAATAATCTGTTCATTTCCTTGGGGCCACTGCGTGTATATAGGCTGATTGTTAACGCACTCAAATATATTTTCACTATTTTCAACTCCAATTGTGTGCCTACTCGCCGGTCCGGGTACTGGGCTTTTGTTTACTACTGTCATCAAACTATCTTTATAATCATGATTTAAGACATATGTCATCACGTTTAATTAAATTATTAATACGTAGGCTTATTCCAATTAAAAATGTGTAAAACACTACATTAAAACTACGTATATGATTATTTATATTGCTTATTGGGTAATTTTTAAGACATATTTAGGTCTTTTTCGGACATAGGCCTATTGCATGCATATTACTTCCTTTCTTTAGGTCATAGAAACCCGAGGTCTAACAATAACTGATACTCCTTGAAATGTTTCGATTGATGATCTGGTTAACGAGAATGCTATTATGAATGTATTAATAATAATAACAGACAAGTATTACAGACTAATATAAAACCAGCATTTACAATGTCTTATGTTGAATTTTTTTTTATTTAAATGACGACACGTACAACTAAGAGCATTATTTTCTTTATTACCATATAAAGTAATACGACATTCTACGTGATTCATTTCAAAAGCGAGCAGTTGGTGTTGTTTTTTTTTAATAATACACAAAAATTTAAGTAATAAAACTTTTTCATTTTTTCTAGTCAATGAAAATTTCATATTTTGTTTTTATTTACCACCTTTTCTTTTTAATATCTGATTGGAAGAATTAACATAAACATGTTTTGTTTTTCAGTTGTTGTTTTATTTTCATTCCAACATACATTTTAGTCTGTGGTGGAGGTTATTATGGAGAGGATTGTAAATACAGGTGTAGTGATAATTGTCATCGTGGAAGTTATTACTGTAGCCCAGTTAATGGTTCTTGTAATTTTGGTTGTACTCTTGGATATAAGCCACCCACCTGCCAATCAAGTAAGCAGTTATTATAGTTAAGGGAAAATGTTATATTAAGAGTACGAATGTTCAATAGACTAATGATACGTTTTACTGATAAGATCATTTTAATGAATTTGTGATACTAGTGACACAATTATAAAAAAATCATGTTTTAAAACTTTAGACTATAGTAATTTGCTATAAGTATTTATTCACATATACATTAGTTATAGAAATCCATCTATATTTTAAATAATTTCCAGCATGCGATGTCGGCAACTATGGCACAAACTGTTCATCTCCATGTCCTACAAACTGTAGGACAGATGAATGTGATGTACAAAGTGGTCAGTGTACTGGAGGATGTAAAGATGGATATGACGGAATTAAATGTGAAAAAGGTATTTTATATTCATTGCGTCATTTTTTTATCATTGATTTGAAATATTGTCACTACATATTTTTTATTCTCTCTAATTATAGAGTAAAAATGGTTATATTTACCTTTCACATATAAGGTCTAAAAAATGTGTATTAACAATAAGGAAAACATAAAAGATAAAAACTTTTTTTTTTAAAATAAACTTTGATTTAATTGACATATATTATACAAATATTTATATAAATTGAATAAAAAGCTTTAGCTTCAATATGGATGAATTATTTCATTTTTTTATGGCGCCCAAGCTTTTTATCTAGTCAATGAGATTCATTGATTTTTTTTTTGTTTTTTGTTGTTTTTTTTTTTTAATTTGTTAGCATCAAATTGAGACTAAAATCATTAATTAACACAGACTAAGAAAATAAAACATGCAGTTCGAAACTTGCAGTATATTAGTAAACTATTACCTGCTTTGAGACAGTACTAAACAAAATTCGTAGGCCAAATATTTTACTCGTATGTTCTTATGACCTAAGAAAACAATAATTGGAGCCAGCATAAAATTATTGCTTTTAATTTACCAGCATGATTTAGCAGATTCTAACGTCTTACTTTATCAGATTTAAATCATTAACTCATTCCGTATGATAGAAGAAAAATAACTAAAGCTAACAAAATATAAGTATACTGTCGAAACTGAGGTCTGGAAAGGCTTGTATGTATGTGTATATATATATATATATTTCGGTGGTTCACTTTATAATGGGAAAAAAAAATAAAGTTGATTTTTTATCATGAGCAATTTAGTTTTCTGGTTCACTGGGATTTAAAACATTTATATACCAAATTTCACACCATTAGGTCAACTATAAATACTGCCTCAGTGCACTTGTTTCCTCGTGTTTTATGGTATTCGGCAGTTGCATTAAGTGAAAATTTGCAAGGTTTAAAATGCTGTTATTTAGATACAAAGAACAATTATATTACACAGTAGTAATTAAATAGTAAAATAATACTAGTTACATGACACATTAACCTGATTGTATTGCAGAGTAATATAAGTACGTCATTCAAAATACACTTTTTTTAGTCTGTGCTTTCTGGATCCTGAAGGTCTTTAAGTTGCTATCTCTTCAGCACAGTTGATT
>JAGDYQ010000075.1:1514525-1578368 GCA_021962125.1 Bulinus truncatus | reverse complement strand
CCCCCTTGGCTACGGGGCTGGTCTACATGCCCTTGGTGTACAAACCTATATAAAATGACTTAGCTATTGTTAGGAATGTGTGGTCAAATTGTCCATGTTAATGAAGTTGGGAGGTACTAAGATTTAGTGATGTCATGAATTTCATTAAATTATTTTTTTTCTACTAACAATATCATTACAAAGAGAGGGATAAATATGTGTCATGTCTTTAAATTCACCTCAATAAATCAACCGGAACATTTTATTTTTCATTGACTTGTTACAATATGATCCACTAATAAAACCTTTATGTTAAAATGTTATATAAAATAACACAGTTTATGAAAAAACAAAATATAAAGTCAGTTTTATTTCTCATGTACAACTAAATAAAAATAAACAGTCAGAAAAAAAATGTAAAAAAAAGTGAAATAAATGCTTAAAAAAATATTTCAGCTGTGACAATGTTCTTTCAAAATGATAGTCTAACTATTGAAACATGAAAAAATCTTAACTATCCTAGACACTATCTTGATAAATATTGATACATGTGTTAACCTCCATTTCTATAAATGTTAACTCTCATTACTAAAGATGTTGACCATCTTAAATTAATTTTTCTTTTAACTAGATAATTAGAAAATTAAATTTAAACTAATTGGGATGAAAGAGAAGTAATTTGTTTCTATTTTAAATGCTTTACTTTGAAATTAAATATAAACAATTTGAAATTAAATATAAACAAATAGCCGACAAAAAAAATATTTTAGAATACCTAGATAATCATTTTGATGAGAAAAACAAAGAGGAATGATATGGGATTACATTTGTAGCCTATGACCTGTCACTGCTCTAACATGCATACACACTGGTTTCAAACTTAAATGAGAAACATACTAAAATGAAAGTTTTAATTATTTAGTCTCTAATGTCTATAATATTTTTAATTTGAACAATGAAGATTGTTTGAGAATATTTGAAAATTGTGATGGTCAATATTAACATTAATCACTGTCAATTTTAAAAGATATTAACAAAAAGCTGTTCAAACAACAAGCATGAGTCACTTTGTGACAAGTAAAAATGATAGAATACATTAAATAACTCAGTAAAACTATAGACCAAAAACTCAATTTTGACAAAAAACTAGAATAAATGTTGGGGGTATAAAACAAAAGGCACAGTAAAATAAAAATCATTATTTGTGTACATTTCTGTTAGAAATAGTACATAAGATATCACTATAAAGAAAAATGATTTATAAAATATATGGCTTGAAACTTTATAGCTTAAAGCTAGTTTCAGTTATATTAACAAAAGATAAAAATGCCAAACAATGTGGTATAAACTAAATGTGATGAGATTTTATCTTTTCATGAAAATACTGTACATATTGAAGCAAATGAAAGAAGAAATAAATCACTTTGAACAGAAATTAATTTTTTCACATTTCAAAATTCTGACAAGGAAACTAAAAATTGTCTATGTTAAATAAATTGTCTTTTTTTTTAAATGTGCAAAAAAATTATTTCCCATTTTAATTAGTTTTATAAAATATTTGCTGAAAAAAAAATGTTTTCATCATGAAATTTCTTTTTTTTTATAAAAAACAACATAATAATATTTCACAAAAAAGAATAGTCTCATTCTATTCAGCATGCTTTACATTTCACAATAACAATACAGATGTAATCAACTTTATTGAGTGTTCATATCTTGTTTATATTAATTATTTACCACATAATCGTTGCATTTGTTAACATTTATATAGTAAACTCAAACAACACTCAGCTTGTCTGTCATTGATTTTAAATGTAAATTAATTCAGCTTGTCAGTATTTCTTTAAATTTAATTTAGTTTTTAAATTTCAGATTAAAAAAAATTAATTCTGAATTAACCTTCTTTATAGAAGTGTGGTGTTGATAGCTCTAGAAAAGCTATACAATATATAAAATACAAATTAAGCTGATCATAAAAATAACACCGAATTATAAATTTTGAGCTACACAAAACCATTTTAATAATTTATGAAAAAAAATGTAAATATGAAAAACAAAATATCATATTTATATATTCAGGCAGAAGTCACAATCATTTATACTTGTTATAATTAAATTTATAAAAATTAGACGAAAAATGCTAATTCTCATTTAAATTAATTTTTTTTTTTCCCAAATTAACAGAATTAACAAAATGTGGTTTACAAAGCTATTTTAAAGAAAAAGAACATTTGAATTGAACTAGCACACATTATCTTAATTATTGAATTCCCCTATCATATTTTAGATTCATAGTGGTTCAAGAGGATTAGAATGCAAATAAAAATTATCTATTATGTTGAAGATTATCAGGCTTTAATATAATGTAACAGTTTTAAAAAATGCATTAATCTTTTTTCTTACTGTCAAACCAAGATGAATATTTCACTCCCTCATCAAACAAAATTTTTAAATAGGTTTATAAATAATAATTTACTGCTAATTCATAACAATTAATTATTATACATCATATTGTTACAAACTGAAATATTATATGGTTTGGCCATAATCATTATGCATTAAAATAGATTAACCAATGTGTCTTCCTTTTTTCAAACATATTTTTAACTTATCTTAAAAAGTATAAAATTATCACTTGATTAAATAAAATATTTTGTTTATTTAATACAGTTATCTATTTATTACTCAGTTGAAAATTTTTTTTTATTGTTTCTATGAAACACATTTTATAAGATCATTGGAGAAAAACATTTTCGGTCTCAATAAATATCAAAGTTCACAAAAGAGAAAAAAAAAACATGGTCTTCAAATATTGCAACACATTATTTTAATCCATGAAATGTATTGTTGAAGACACATGATGAAAACATCTGAATATTGATATTCTGTGATTCACTCAGTTGCTGAAAATGTAATGTGGTTTTCTTTGCCCAACATTTAATCCAGAAGAATAAAAGTCTACAATATTATCACAAAAGAATGTTCATTAAAAAATGTCTTTAGGTCAATTTCTGTGATATATTCAATGATTAATGCTTGTACACTTCATCAATAGATGAAACTTCTGATCCTTCACCGGAAGTAACATATTCTGCTCCCTGTACAAAAAGAAAATTGTAAGGTGAGTCTTTGGTTTAAATTCTTTTTCTTCTTATTATAAAAAATATTATGCAGCATCACCTATTTTACAATTTCATTCTGTTAATATGGCATAATATAAGTAGTGGCAGTTTAACATTGTAGGTGTTTTTTGGCCAAGTCACTTTTAACAGAGAGATTGAAATTTTCTATTGAGAAAGATATCTAATTAAATTAAATTAACTGGCTTTTCATTCGCGAGTAGATGTATGCTATTGTTTCATTAAAAGAAGTAAAATGAAGTAATAATCTGCAGGTAATAAAATTTACAAAACGCCAATAAAAAAACCAGGATAAATCAATTAGTCCCATTTTACCTAAATATTTTACTTATATACTAGTAAATAAATATCATAATTTTACCTTTTCAATTTTCTCATACAACATTTTAAAGAACTCTATCTGGCTACTGGTTACACTAAAAAAGAAACACAGAAAGCAATTAACTTAAAAAATAAAATAATAATTAAACTATTATATGTATTTACTGGTCTTGTCCAAACTACTAAAGACGTACTAAAATGTGGATTGTAAAGATAATATAAATGACAAAAAATGTAGATGTTTAAATATTCTTCTGGCTGGCTCATATCCATTATGATATATTGGCTCATTAAAGACATGCTCCAGTTTCAGTCCAAGTTTTTTTTTACTCCCATTTAATTTTTAATAGGCTTGAATACCTGTCAAGGAAAAATTTTATTTTTTTTACAGAGCTGTAAAACTTTAACATGAATGCATGGGTTAGTAGTTTTAGTAGTGTTAGTGAAATACTCAAACTAATTGGATGAGGGGGGTGGATAAATAAATTATTAAAAAAATATTTCTAAAACAAAAATGGATTACTTACCATGTTTAAGTGGAATAAAATAAAAAAAAACTTCCCCTTACTTACAATGGGGTAGCTAACATTTCATTATTCGATTTGCAGTGTGCGGTCAGACCATTCTTTTTTTTTTTTTTTAATACTTGTCTCCTGATATGCTCATTGGCAACAATGTTGACACTAGTTTGTTTTGCCTTCTTGCCAGCTGAAATCTTTACAATAAATGGTTTCTTCAAAGGGTTCTGTCCCAGGTACCAGTCCGAGCTTTTCTTTTTCTATCGCATCCATATTGCTCTCACATGCAGTTGAATGGTTTTTGAAATCTGTCAAAATGCAAAAATATTATTTTTGGTTAGCACAAATTGTATTGAATAATAAAAGTATATACAACCAATTATTGAAATTATTTGAAAAAAGAAGGGGGGGGGCTATTTACCTCTTTCCCTTGCTTTTAGAAAAGTGTATCCCTTGTATTTATTATACATGGCCAGTAGGGAGCTAGCATCTCACACCATAAGGATATTGTCATCAGACCATCATATGTGCTCACCTGGTAGAGAACAGGCTTAAAATGAATAGAAGGCTGGCAAACAGGCTCACTTAATAAATTAAATATATATTTTTTTTAATTTCAAATGAAAATACTTCACCGTAAATAATTCTTTAATTGTAGGATGGTCACTGCATGCTCAGGTACTTGTTGAATGTTGTGGTCATTAGCATCATTGCTGGCATTGGTGGAGGGTTAAATATTCTTCTGGCTGGCTCATATCCATTATGATATATTGGCTCATTAAAGACATGCTCCAGTTTCAGTCCAAGTTTTTTTTTACTCCCATTTAATTTTTAATAGGCTTGAATACCTGTCAAGGAAAAATTTTATTTTTTTTACAGAGCTGTAAAACTTTAACATGAATGCATGGGTTAGTAGTTTTAGTAGTGTTAGTGAAATACTCAAACTAAATGGATGAGGGGGGGGATAAATTAATTATTAAAAAAAATATTTGTAAAACAAAAATGGATTACTTACCATGTTTAAGTGGAATAAAATAAAAAAAACTTCCCCTTCCTTACAATGGGGTAGCTAACGTTTCATTATTCGATTTGCAGTGTGCGGTCAGACCATTCTTTTTTTTTTTTTTTTAATACTTGTCTCCTGATATGCTCATTGGCAACAATGTTGACACTAGTTTGTTTTGCCTTCTTGCCAGCTGAAATCTTTACAATAAATGGTTTCTTCAAAGGGTTCTGTCCCAGGTACCAGTCCGAGCTTTTCTTTTTCTATCGCATCCATATTGCTCTCACATGCAGTTGAATGGTTTTTGAAATCTGTCAAAATGCAAAAATATTATTTTTGGTTAGCACAAATTGTATTGAATAATAAAAGTATATACAACCAATTATTGAAATTATTTGAAAAAAGAAGGGGGGGGGCTATTTACCTCTTTCCCTTGCTTTTAGAAAAGTGTATCCCTTGTATTTATTATACATGGCCAGTAGGGAGCTAGCATCTCACACCATAAGGATATTGTCATCAGACCATCATATGTGCTCACCTGGTAGAGAACAGGCTTAAAATGAATAGAAGGCTGGCAAACAGGCTCACTTAATAAATTAAATATATTTTTTTTTTTAATTTTCAAATGAAAATACTTCACCGTAAATAATTCTTTAATTGTAGGATGGTCACTGCATGCTCAGGTACTTGTTGAATGTTGTGGTCATTAGCATCATTGCTGGCATTGGTGGAGGGTTAAATATTCTTCTGGCTGGCTCATATCCATTATGATATATTGGCTCATTAAAGACATGCTCCAGTTTCAGTCCAAGTTTTTTTTTACTCCCATTTAATTTTTAATAGGCTTGAATACCTGTCAAGGAAAAATTTTATTTTTTTTACAGAGCTGTAAAACTTTAACATGAATGCATGGGTTAGTAGTTTTAGTAGTGTTAGTGAA
Source organism: Bulinus truncatus (assembly GCA_021962125.1). Taxonomy (NCBI): domain Eukaryota; kingdom Metazoa; phylum Mollusca; class Gastropoda; family Planorbidae; genus Bulinus; species Bulinus truncatus. The sequence goes on along the minus strand of JAGDYQ010000075.1, from coordinate 1,572,467 downwards.
ATACTCAAACTAAATGGATGAGGGGGGGGGATAAATTAATTATTAAAAAAAATATTTGTAAAACAAAAATGGATTACTTACCATGTTTAAGTGGAATAAAATAAAAAAAACTTCCCCTTCCTTACAATGGGGTAGCTAACGTTTCATTATTCGATTTGCAGTGTGCGGTCAGACCATTCTTTTTTTTTTTTTTTTAATACTTGTCTCCTGATATGCTCATTGGCAACAATGTTGACACTAGTTTGTTTTGCCTTCTTGCCAGCTGAAATCTTTACAATAAATGGTTTCTTCAAAGGGTTCTGTCCCAGGTACCAGTCCGAGCTTTTCTTTTTCTATCGCATCCATATTGCTCTCACATGCAGTTGAATGGTTTTTGAAATCTGTCAAAATGCAAAAATATTATTTTTGGTTAGCACAAATTGTATTGAATAATAAAAGTATATACAACCAATTATTGAAATTATTTGAAAAAAGAAGGGGAGGGGCTATTTACCTCTTTCCCTTGCTTTTAGAAAAGTGTATCCCTTGTATTTATTATACATGGCCAGTAGGGAGCTAGCATCTCACACCATAAGGATATTGTCATCAGACCATCATATGTGCTCACCTGGTAGAGAACAGGCTTAAAATGAATAGAAGGCTGGCAAACAGGCTCACTTAATAAATTAAATATATTTTTTTTTTTTTAATTTCAAATGAAAATACTTCACCGTAAATAATTCTTTAATTGTAGGATGGTCACTGCATGCTCAGGTACTTGTTGAATGTTGTGGTCATTAGCATCATTGCTGGCATTGGTGGAGGGTTAAATATTCTTCTGGCTGGCTCATATCCATTATAATATATTGGCTCATGAAAGACATGCTCCAGTTTCAGTCCAAGTTTTTTTTACTCCCATTTAATTTTTAATAGGCTTGAATACCTGTCAAGGAAAAATTGTATTTTTTTTCCAGAGCTGTAAAACTTTAACATGAATGCAAGGGTTAGTAGTTTTAGTAGTGTTAGTGAAATACTCAAACTAAATGGAGGAGGGGGGGGGGATGAATTAATTATTAAAAAAATATTTGTAAAACAAAAATGGATTACTTACCATGTTTAAGTGGAATAAAATAAAAAAAACTTCCCCTTCCTTACAATGGGGTAGCTAACGTTTCATTATTCGATTTGCAGTGTGCGGTCAGACCATTCTTTTTTTTTTTTTAATACTTGTCTCCTGATATGCTCATTGGCAACAATGTTGACACTAGTTTGTTTTGCCTTCTTGCCAGCTGAAATCTTTACAATAAATGGTTTCTTCAAAGGGTTCTGTCCCAGGTACCAGTCCGAGCTTTTCTTTTTCTATCGCATCCATATTGCTCTCACATGCAGTTGAATGGTTTTTGAAATCTGTCTAAATGCAAAAATATTATTTTTGGTTAGCACAAATTGTATTGAATAATAAAAGTATATACAACCAATTATTGAAATTATTTGAAAAAAGAAGGGGGGGGGGCTATTTACCTCTTTCCCTTGCTTTTAGAAAAGTGTATCCCTTGTATTTATTATACATGGCCAGTAGGGAGCTAGCATCTCACACCATAAGGATATTGTCATCAGACCATCATATGTGCTCACCTGGTAGAGAACAGGCTTAAAATGAATAGAAGGCTGGCAAACAGGCTCACTTAATAAATTAAATATTTTTTTTTTTTAATTTCAAATGAAAATACTTCACCGTAAATAATTCTTTAATTGTAGGATGGTCACTGCATGCTCAGGTACTTGTTGAATGTTGTGGTCATTAGCATCATTGCTGGCATTGGTGGAGGGTTAAATATTCTTCTGGCTGGCTCATATCCATTATGATATATTGGCTCATTAAAGACATGCTCCAGTTTCAGTCCAAGTTTTTTTTTACTCCCATTTAATTTTTAATAGGCTTGAATACCTGTCAAGGAAAAATTTTATTTTTTTTACAGAGCTGTAAAACTTTAACATGAATGCATGGGTTAGTAGTTTTAGTAGTGTTAGTGAAATACTCAAACTAAATGGATGAGGGGGGTGGATAAATTAATTATTAAAAAAAATATTTCTAAAACAAAAATGGATTACTTACCATGTTTAAGTGGAATAAAATAAAAAAAAACTTCCCCTTACTTACAATGGGGTAGCTAACATTTCATTATTCGATTTGCAGTGTGCGGTCAGACCATTCTTTTTTTTTTTTTTTTAATACTTGTCTCCTGATATGCTCATTGGCAACAATGTTGACACGAATTTGTTTTGCCTTCTTGCCAGCTGAAATCTTTACAATAAATGGTTTCTTCAAAGGGTTCTGTCCCAGGTACCAGTCCGAGCTTTTCTTTTTCTATCGCATCCATATTGCTCTCACATGCAGTTGAATGGTTTTTGAAATCTGTCTAAATGCAAAAATATTTTTTTTGGTTAGCACAAATTGTATTGAATAATAAAAGTATATACAACCAATTATTGAAATTATTTGAAAAAAGAAGGGGGGGGGGCTATTTACCTCTTTCCCTTGCTTTTAGAAAAGTGTATCCCTTGTATTTATTATACATGGCCAGTAGGGAGCTAGCATCTCACACCATAAGGATATTGTCATCAGACCATCATATGTGCTCACCTGGTAGAGAACAGGCTTAAAATGAATAGAAGGCTGGCAAACAGGCTCACTTAATAAATTAAATATATTTTTTTTTTTAATTTCAAATGAAAATACTTCACCGTAAATAATTCTTTAATTGTAGGATGGTCACTGCATGCTCAGGTACTTGTTGAATGTTGTGGTCATTAGCATCATTGCTGGCATTGGTGGAGGGTTAAATATTCTTCTGGCTGGCTCATATCCATTATAATATATTGGCTCATTAAAGACATGCTCCAGTTTCAGTCCAAGTTTTTTTTTACTCCCATTTAATTTTTAATAGGCTTGAATACCTGTCAAGGAAAAATTGTATTTTTTTTACAGAGCTGTAAAACTTTAACATGAATGCATGGGTTAGTAGTTTTAGTAGTGTTTGTGAAATATTCAAACTAAATGGATGAGGGGGGGGGCATGAATTAATTATTAAAAAAAATATTTGTAAAACAAAAATGGATTACTTACCATGTTTAAGTGGAATAAAATAAAAAAAACTTCCCCTTCCTTACAATGGGGTAGCTAACGTTTCATTATTCGATTTACAGTGTGCGGTCAGACCATTTTTTTTTTTTTTTTTTAATACTTGTCTCCTGATATGCTCATTGGCAACAATGTTGACACGAATCTGTTTTGCCTTCTTGCCAGCTGAAATCTTTACAATAAATGGTTTCTTCAAAGGGTTCTGTCCCAGGTACCAGTCCGAGCTTTTCTTTTTCTATCGCATCCATATTGCTCTCACATGCAGTTGAATGGTTTTTGAAATCTGTCTAAATGCAAAAATATTATTTTTGGTTAGCACAAATTGTATTGAATAATAAAAGTATATACAACCAATTATTGAAATTATTTGAAAAAAGAAGGGGAGGGGCTATTTACCTCTTTCCCTTGCTTTTAGAAAAGTGTATCCCTTGTATTTATTATACATGGCCAGTAGGGAGCTAGCATCTCACACCATAAGGATATTGTCATCAGACCATCATATGTGCTCACCTGTTAGAGAACAGGCTTAAAATGAATAGAAGGCTGGCAAACAGGCTCACTTAATAAATATATTTTTTTTTTTAATTTCAAATGAAAATACTTCACGGTAAATACTTCTTTAATTGTAGGATGGTCACTGAATGCTCAGGTACTTGTTGAATGTTGTGGTCATTAGCATCATTGTTGGCATTGGTGGAGGGTTAAATATTCTTCTGGCTGGCTGATATCCATTATAATATATTGGCTCATGAAAGACATGCTCCAGTTTCAGTCCAAGTTTTTTTTACTCCCATTTAATTTTTAATAGGCTTGAATACCTGTCAAGGAAAAATTGTATTTTTTTTCCAGAGCTGTAAAACTTTAACATGAATGCAAGGGTTAGTAGTTTTAGTAGTGTTAGTGAAATACTCAAACTAAATGGAGGAGGGGGGGGGATGAATTAATTATTAAAAAAATATTTGTAAAACAAAAATGGATTACTTACCATGTTTAAGTGGAATAAAATAAAAAAAACTTCCCCTTCCTTACAATGGGGTAGCTAACGTTTCATTATTCGATTTACAGTGTGCGGTCAGACCATTTTTTTTTTTTTTTTTAATACTTGTCTCCTGATATGCTCATTGGCAACAATGTTGACACGAATCTGTTTTGCCTTCTTGCCAGCTGAAATCTTTACAATAAATGGTTTTTTCAAAGGGTTCTGTCCCAGGTACCAGTCCGAGCTTTTCTTTTTCTATCGCATCCATATTGCTCTCACATGCAGTTGAATGGTTTTTGAAATCTGTCTAAATGCAAAAATATTATTTTTGGTTAGCACAAATTGTATTGAATAATAAAAGTATATACAACCAATTATTGAAATTATTTGAAAAAAGAAGGGGAGGGGCTATTTACCTCTTTCCCTTGCTTTTAGAAAAGTGTATCCCTTGTATTTATTATACATGGCCAGTAGGGAGCTAGCATCTCACACCATAAGGATATTGTCATCAGACCATCATATGTGCTCACCTGTTAGAGAACAGGCTTAAAATGAATAGAAGGCTGGCAAACAGGCTCACTTAATAAATATATTTTTTTTTTTAATTTCAAATGAAAATACTTCACGGTAAATACTTCTTTAATTGTAGGATGGTCACTGAATGCTCAGGTACTTGTTGAATGTTGTGGTCATTAGCATCATTGCTGGCATTGGTGGAGGGTTAAATATTCTTCTGGCTGGCTCATATCCATTATAATATATTGGCTCATGAAAGACATGCTCCAGTTTCAGTCCAAGTTTTTTTTTACTCCCATTTAATTTTTAATAGGCTTGAATACCTGTCAAGGAAAAATTTTATTTTTTTTCCAGAGCTGTAAAACTTTAACATGAATGCATGGGTTAGTAGTTTTAGTAGTGTTAGTGAAATACTCAAAGTAAATGGATGAGGGGGGTGGATAAATTAATTATTAAAAAAAATATTTGTAAAACTAAAATGGATTACTTACCATGTTTAAGTGGAATAAAATAAAAAAAACTTCCCCTTCCTTACAATGGGGTAACTAACGTTTCATTATTCGATTTACAGTGTGCGGTCAGACCATTTTTTTTTTTTTTTTTAATACTTGTCTCCTGATATGCTCATTGGCAACAATGTTGACACGAATCTGTTTTGCCTTCTTGCCAGCTGAAATCTTTACAATAAATGGTTTCTTCAAAGGGTTCTGTCCCAGGTACCAGTCCGAGCTTTTCTTTTTCTATCGCATCCATATTGCTCTCACATGCAGTTGAATGGTTTTTGAAATCTGTCTAAATGCAAAAATATTATTTTTGGTTAGCACAAATTGTATTGAATAATAAAAGTATATACAACCAATTATTGAAATTATTTGAAAAAAGAAGGGGAGGGGCTATTTACCTCTTTCCCTTGCTTTTAGAAAAGTGTATCCCTTGTATTTATTATACATGGCCAGTAGGGAGCTAGCATCTCACACCATAAGGATATTGTCATCAGACCATCATATGTGCTCACCTGGTAGAGAACAGGCTTAAAATGAATAGAAGGCTGGCAAACAGGCTCACTTAATAAATTAAATATATATTTTTTTTAATTTCAAATGAAAATACTTCACCGTAAATAATTCTTTAATTGTAGGATGGTCACTGCATGCTCAGGTACTTGTTGAATGTTGTGGTCATTAGCATCATTGCTGGCATTGGTGGAGGGTTAAATATTCTTCTGGCTGGCTGATATCCATTATAATATATTGGCTCATGAAAGACATGCTCCAGTTTCAGTCCAAGTTTTTTTTACTCCCATTTAATTTTTAATAGGCTTGAATACCTGTCAAGGAAAAATTGTATTTTTTTTCCAGAGCTGTAAAACTTTAACATGAATGCAAGGGTTAGTAGTTTTAGTAGTGTTAGTGAAATACTCAAACTAAATGGAGGAGGGGGGGGGGATGAATTAATTATTAAAAAAATATTTGTAAAACAAAAATGGATTACTTACCATGTTTAAGTGGAATAAAATAAAAAAAACTTCCCCTTCCTTATAATGGGGTAGCTAACGTTTCATTATTCGATTTACAGTGTGCGGTCAGACCATTTTTTTTTTTTTTTTTTAATACTTGTCTCCTGATATGCTCATTGGCAACAATGTTGACACGAATCTGTTTTGCCTTCTTGCCAGCTGAAATCTTTACAATAAATGGTTTTTTCAAAGGGTTCTGTCCCAGGTACCAGTCCGAGCTTTTCTTTTTCTATCGCATCCATATTGCTCTCACATGCAGTTGAATGGTTTTTGAAATCTGTCTAAATGCAAAAATATTATTTTTGGTTAGCACAAATTGTATTGAATAATAAAAGTATATACAACCAATTATTGAAATTATTTGAAAAAAGAAGGGGAGGGGCTATTTACCTCTTTCCCTTGCTTTTAGAAAAGTGTATCCCTTGTATTTATTATACATGGCCAGTAGGGAGCTAGCATCTCACACCATAAGGATATTGTCATCAGACCATCATATGTGCTCACCTGGTAGAGAACAGGCTTAAAATGAATAGAAGGCTGGCAAACAGGCTCACTTAATAAATTAAATATATTTTTTTTTTTAAATTTCAAATGAAAATACTTCACCGTAAATAATTCTTTAATTGTAGGATGGTCACTGCATGCTCAGGTACTTGTTGAATGTTGTGGTCATTAGCATCATTGCTGGCATTGGTGGAGGGTTAAATATTCTTCTGGCTGGCTGATATCCATTATAATATATTGGCTCATGAAAGACATGCTCCAGTTTCAGTCCAAGTTTTTTTTACTCCCATTTAATTTTTAATAGGCTTGAATACCTGTCAAGGAAAAATTGTATTTTTTTTCCAGAGCTGTAAAACTTTAACATGAATGCAAGGGTTAGTAGTTTTAGTAGTGTTAGTGAAATACTCAAACTAAATGGAGGAGGGGGGGGATGAATTAATTATTAAAAAAATATTTGTAAAACAAAAATGGATTACTTACCATGTTTAAGTGGAATAAAATAAAAAAAACTTCCCCTTCCTTACAATGGGGTAGCTAACGTTTCATTATTCGATTTACAGTGTGCGGTCAGACCATTTTTTTTTTTTTTTTTAATACTTGTCTCCTGATATGCTCATTGGCAACAATGTTGACACGAATTTGTTTTGCCTTCTTGCCAGCTGAAATCTTTACAATAAATGGTTTCTTCAAAGGGTTCTGTCCCAGGTACCAGTCCGAGCTTTTCTTTTTCTATCGCATCCATATTGCTCTCACATGCAGTTGAATGGTTTTTGAAATCTGTCTAAATGCAAAAATATTATTTTTGGTTAGCACAAATTGTATTGAATAATAAAAGTATATACAACCAATTATTGAAATTATTTGAAAAAAGAAGGGGAGGGGCTATTTACCTCTTTCCCTTGCTTTTAGAAAAGTGTATCCCTTGTATTTATTATACATGGCCAGTAGGGAGCTAGCATCTCACACCATAAGGATATTGTCATCAGACCATCATATGTGCTCACCTGTTAGAGAACAGGCTTAAAATGAATAGAAGGCTGGCAAACAGGCTCACTTAATAAATATATTTTTTTTTTAATTTCAAATGAAAATACTTCACCGTAAATACTTCTTTAATTGTAGGATGGTCACTGAATGCTCAGGTACTTGTTGAATGTTGTGGTCATTAGCATCATTGCTGGCATTGGTGGAGGGTTAAATATTCTTCTGGCTGGCTGATATCCATTATGATATATTGGCTCATTAAAGACATGCTCCAGTTTCAGTCCAAGTTTTTTTTTACTCCCATTTAATTTTTAATAGGCTTGAATACCTGTCAAGGAAAAATTTTATTTTTTTTCCAGAGCTGTAAAACTTTAACATGAATGCAAGGGTTAGTAGTTTTAGTAGTGTTAGTGAAATACTCAAACTAAATGGAGGAGGGGGGGGGATGAATTAATTATTAAAAAAATATTTGTAAAACAAAAATGGATTACTTACCATGTTTAAGTGGAATAAAATAAAAAAAACTTCCCCTTCCTTACAATGGGGTAGCTAACGTTTCATTATTCGATTTACAGTGTGCGGTCAGACCATTTTTTTTTTTTTTTTTTAATACTTGTCTCCTGATATGCTCATTGGCAACAATGTTGACACGAATCTGTTTTGCCTTCTTGCCAGCTGAAATCTTTACAATAAATGGTTTCTTCAAAGGGTTCTGTCCCAGGTACCAGTCCGAGCTTTTCTTTTTCTATCGCATCCATATTGCTCTCACATGCAGTTGAATGGTTTTTGAAATCTGTCTAAATGCAAAAATATTATTTTTGGTTAGCACAAATTGTATTGAATAATAAAAGTATATACAACCAATTATCGAAATTATTTGAAAAAAGAAGGGGAGGGGCTATTTACCTCTTTCCCTTGCTTTTAGAAAAGTGTATCCCTTGTATTTATTATACATGGCCAGTAGGGAGCTAGCATCTCACACCATAAGGATATTGTCATCAGACCATCATATGTGCTCACCTGGTAGAGAACAGGCTTAAAATGAATAGAAGGCTGGCAAACAGGCTCACTTAATAAATATATTTTTTTTTTTTAATTTCAAATGAAAATACTTCACGGTAAATACTTCTTTAATTGTAGGATGGTCACTGCATGCTCAGGTACTTGTTGAATGTTGTGGTCATTAGCATCATTGTTGGCATTGGTGGAGGGTTAAATATTCTTCTGGCTGGCTCATATCCATTATGATATATTGGCTCATTAAAGACATGCTCCAGTTTCAGTCCAAGTTTTTTTTTACTCCCATTTAATTTTTAATAGGCTTGAAAACCTGTCAAGGAAAAATTGTATTTTTTTTACAGAGCTGTAAAACTTAAACAGGCTTAAAAATTTTTAATAGGCTTGAATACCTGTCAAGGAAAAATTTTATTTTTTTTCCAGAGCTGTAAAACTTTAACATGAATGCAAGGGTTAGTAGTTTTAGTAGTGTTAGTGAAATACTCAAACTAAATGGAGGAGGGGGGGGGATGAATTAATTATTAAAAAAATATTTGTAAAACAAAAATGGATTACTTACCATGTTTAAGTGGAATAAAATAAAAAAAACTTCCCCTTCCTTACAATGGGGTAGCTAACGTTTCATTATTCGATTTACAGTGTGCGGTCAGACCATTTTTTTTTTTTTTTTTTAATACTTGTCTCCTGATATGCTCATTGGCAACAATGTTGACACGAATTTGTTTTGCCTTCTTGCCAGCTGAAATCTTTACAATAAATGGTTTCTTCAAAGGGTTCTGTCCCAGGTACCAGTCCGAGCTTTTCTTTTTCTATCGCATCCATATTGCTCTCACATGCAGTTGAATGGTTTTTGAAATCTGTCTAAATGCAAAAATATTATTTTTGGTTAGCACAAATTGTATTGAATAATAAAAGTATATACAACCAATTATTGAAATTATTTGAAAAAAGAAGGGGGGGGGCTATTTACCTCTTTCCCTTGCTTTTAGAAAAGTGTATCCCTTGTATTTATTATACATGGCCAGTAGGGAGCTAGCATCTCACACCATAAGGATATTGTCATCAGACCATCATATGTGCTCACCTGGTAGAGAACAGGCTTAAAATGAATAGAAGGCTGGCAAACAGGCTCACTTAATAAATTAAATATATTTTTTTTTTTAATTTCAAATGAAAATACTTCACCGTAAATAATTCTTTAATTGTAGGATGGTCACTGCATGCTCAGGTACTTGTTGAATGTTGTGGTCATTAGCATCATTGCTGGCATTGGTGGAGGGTTAAATATTCTTCTGGCTGGCTCATATCCATTATGATATATTGGCTCATTAAAGACATGCTCCAGTTTCAGTCCAAGTTTTTTTTACTCCCATTTAATTTTTAATAGGCTTGAATACCTGTCAAGGAAAAATTTTATTTTTTTTACAGAGCTGTAAAACTTTAACATGAATGCATGGGTTAGTAGTTTTAGTAGTGTTAGTGAAATACTCAAACTAAATGGAGGAGGGGGGGGGATAAATTAATTATTAAAAAAATATTTGTAAAACAAAAATGGATTACTTACCATGTTTAAATGGAATAAAATAAAAAAAAAACTTCCCCTTCCTTACAATGGGGTAGCTAACGTTTCATTATTCGATTTGCAGTGTGCGGTCAGACCATTCTTTTTTTTTTTTTTTTATACTTGTCTCCTGATATGCTCATTGGCAACAATGTTGACACTAGTTTGTTTTGCCTTCTTGCCAGCTGAAATCTTTACAATAAATGGTTTCTTCAAAGGGTTCTGTCCCAGGTACCAGTCCGAGCTTTTCTTTTTCTATCGCATCCATATTGCTCTCACATGCAGTTGAATGGTTTTTGAAATCTGTCAAAATGCAAAAATATTATTTTTGGTTAGCACAAATTGTATTGAATAATAAAAGTATATACAACCAATTATTGAAATTATTTGAAAAAAGAAGGGGAGGGGCTATTTACCTCTTTCCCTTGCTTTTAGAAAAGTGTATCCCTTGTATTTATTATACATGGCCAGTAGGGAGCTAGCATCTCACACCATAAGGATATTGTCATCAGACCATCATATGTGCTCACCTGGTAGAGAACAGGCTTAAAATGAATAGAAGGCTGGCAAACAGGCTCACTTAATAAATTAAATATATATTTTTTTTTTTAATTTCAAATGAAAATACTTCACCGTAAATAATTCTTTAATTGTAGGATGGTCACTGCATGCTCAGGTACTTGTTGAATGTTGTGGTCATTAGCATCATTGCTGGCATTGGTGGAGGGTTAAATATTCTTCTGGCTGGCTCATATCCATTATAATATATTGGCTCATGAAAGACATGCTCCAGTTTCAGTCCAAGTTTTTTTTACTCCCATTTAATTTTTAATAGGCTTGAATACCTGTCAAGGAAAAATTGTATTTTTTTTCCAGAGCTGTAAAACTTTAACATGAATGCAAGGGTTAGTAGTTTTAGTAGTGTTAGTGAAATACTCAAACTAAATGGAGGAGGGGGGGGGATGAATTAATTATTAAAAAAATATTTGTAAAACAAAAATGGATTACTTACCATGTTTAAGTGGAATAAAATAAAAAAAACTTCCCCTTCCTTACAATGGGGTAGCTAACGTTTCATTATTCGATTTACAGTGTGCGGTCAGACCATTTTTTTTTTTTTTTTTAATACTTGTCTCCTGATATGCTCATTGGCAACAATGTTGACACTGTTTTGCCTTCTTGCCAGCTGAAATCTTTACAATAAATGGTTTCTTCAAAGGGTTCTGTCCCAGGTACCAGTCCGAGCTTTTCATTTCTATCGCATCCATATTGCTCTCACGTGCAGTTGAATGGTTTTTGAAATCTGTCAAAATGCAAAAATATTATTTTTGGTTAGCACAAATTGTTTTGAATAATAAAAGTATATACAACCAATTATTGAATTTATTTGAAAAAAGAAGGGGGAGGGGCTATTTACCTCTTTCCCTTGCTTTTAGAAAAGTGTATCCCTTGTATTTATTATACATGGCCAGTAGGAAGCTAGCATCTCACACCATAAGGATATTGTCATCAGACCATCATATGTGCTCACCTGGTAGAGAACAGGCTTAAAATGAATAGAAGGCTGGCAAACAGGCTCACTTAATAAATAAATATATTTTTTTTTTAATTTCAAATGAAAATACTTCACGGTAAATACTTCTTTAATTGTAGGATGGTCACTGAATGCTCAGGTACTTGTTGAATGTTGTGGTCATTAGCATCATTGCTGGCATTGGTGGAGGGTTAAATATTCTTCTGGCTGGCTCATATCCATTATAATATATTGGCTCATGAAAGACATGCTCCAGTTTCAGTCCAAGTTTTTTTTACTCCCATTTAATTTTTAATAGGCTTGAATACCTGTCAAGGAAAAATTTTATTTTTTTTCCAGAGCTGTAAAACTTTAACATGAATGCAAGGGTTAGTAGTTTTAGTAGTGTTAGTGAAATACTCAAACTAAATGGATGGGGGGGGGATGAATTAATTATTAAAAAAATATTTGTAAAACAAAAATGGATTACTTACCATGTTTAAGTGGAATAAAATAAAAAAAACTTCCCCTTCCTTACAATGGGGTAGCTAACGTTTCATTATTCGATTTACAGTGTGCGGTCAGACCATTTTTTTTTTTTTTTTTTAATACTTGTCTCCTGATATGCTCATTGGCAACAATGTTGACACGAATTTGTTTTGCCTTCTTGCCAGCTGAAATCTTTACAATAAATGGTTTCTTCAAAGGGTTCTGTCCCAGGTACCAGTCCGAGCTTTTCTTTTTCTATCGCATCCATATTGCTCTCACATGCAGTTGAATGGTTTTTGAAATCTGTCTAAATGCAAAAATATTATTTTTGGTTAGCACAAATTGTATTGAATAATAAAAGTATATACAACCAATTATTGAAATTATTTGAAAAAAGAAGGGGAGGGGCTATTTACCTCTTTCCCTTGCTTTTAGAAAAGTGTATCCCTTGTATTTATTATACATGGCCAGTAGGGAGCTAGCATCTCACACCATAAGGATATTGTCATCAGACCATCATATGTGCTCACCTGGTAGAGAACAGGCTTAAAATGAATAGAAGGCTGGCAAACAGGCTCACTTAATAAATATATTTTTTTTTTTTAATTTCAAATGAAAATACTTCACGGTAAATAATTCTTTAATTGTAGGATGGTCACTGCATGCTCAGGTACTTGTTGAATGTTGTGGTCATTAGCATCATTGTTGGCATTGGTGGAGGGTTAAATATTCTTCTGGCTGGCTCATATCCATTATGATATATTGGCTCATTAAAGACATGCTCCAGTTTCAGTCCAAGTTTTTTTTTACTCCCATTTAATTTTTAATAGGCTTGAAAACCTGTCAAGGAAAAATTGTATTTTTTTTACAGAGCTGTAAAACTTAAACAGGCTTAAAAATTTTTAATAGGCTTGAATACCTGTCAAGGAAAAATTGTATTTTTTTTACAGAGCTGTAAAACTTTAACATGAATGCAAGGGTTAGTAGTTTTAGTAGTGTTAGTGAAATACTCAAACTAAATGGATGGGGGGGGATGAATTAATTATTAAAAAAATATTTGTAAAACAAAAATGGATTACTTACCATGTTTAAGTGGAATAAAATAAAAAAAACTTCCCCTTCCTTACAATGGGGTAGCTAACGTTTCATTATTCGATTTACAGTGTGCGGTCAGACCATTTTTTTTTTTTTTTTTAATACTTGTCTCCTGATATGCTCATTGGCAACAATGTTGACACGAATTTGTTTTGCCTTCTTGCCAGCTGAAATCTTTACAATAAATGGTTTCTTCAAAGGGTTCTGTCCCAGGTACCAGTCCGAGCTTTTCTTTTTCTATCGCATCCATATTGCTCTCACATGCAGTTGAATGGTTTTTGAAATCTGTCTAAATGCAAAAATATTATTTTTGGTTAGCACAAATTGTATTGAATAATAAAAGTATATACAACCAATTATTGAAATTATTTGAAAAAAGAAGGGGAGGGGCTATTTACCTCTTTCCCTTGCTTTTAGAAAAGTGTATCCCTTGTATTTATTATACATGGCCAGTAGGGAGCTAGCATCTCACACCATAAGGATATTGTCATCAGACCATCATATGTGCTCACCTGGTAGAGAACAGGCTTAAAATGAATAGAAGGCTGGCAAACAGGCTCACTTAATAAATTAAATATATATTTTTTTTTTAATTTCAAATGAAAATACTTCACCGTAAATAATTCTTTAATTGTAGGATGGTCACTGCATGCTCAGGTACTTGTTGAATGTTGTGGTCATTAGCATCATTGCTGGCATTGGTGGAGGGTTAAATATTCTTCTGGCTGGCTCATATCCATTATGATATATTGGCTCATTAAAGACATGCTCCAGTTTCAGTCCAAGTTTTTTTTTACTCCCATTTAATTTTTAATAGGCTTGAATACCTGTCAAGGAAAAATTTTATTTTTTTTACAGAGCTGTAAAACTTTAACATGAATGCATGGGTTAGTAGTTTTAGTAGTGTTAGTGAAATACTCAAACTAAATGGATGAGGGGGGGGGGATAAATTAATTATTAAAAAAAATATTTGTAAAACAAAAATGGATTACTTACCATGTTTAAGTGGAATAAAATAAAAAAAAACTTCCCCTTCCTTACAATGGGGTAGCTAACATTTCATTATTCGATTTGCAGTGTGCGGTCAGACCATTCTTTTTTTTTTTTTTTTAATACTTGTCTCCTGATATGCTCATTGGCAACAATGTTGACACTAGTTTGTTTTGCCTTCTTGCCAGCTGAAATCTTTACAATAAATGGTTTCTTCAAAGGGTTCTGTCCCAGGTACCAGTCCGAGCTTTTCTTTTTCTATCGCATCCATATTGCTCTCACATGCAGTTGAATGGTTTTTGAAATCTGTCAAAATGCAAAAATATTATTTTTGGTTAGCACAAATTGTATTGAATAATAAAAGTATACACAACCAATTATTGAAATTATTTGAAAAAAGAAGGGGGGGGGCTATTTACCTCTTTCCCTTGCTTTTAGAAAAGTGTATCCCTTGTATTTATTATACATGGCCAGTAGGGAGCTAGCATCTCACACCATAAGGATATTGTCATCAGACCATCATATGTGCTCACCTGGTAGAGAACAGGCTTAAAATGAATAGAAGGCTGGCAAACAGGCTCACTTAATAAATTAAATATATTTTTTTTTTTTAAATTTCAAATGAAAATACTTCACCGTAAATAATTCTTTAATTGTAGGATGGTCACTGCATGCTCAGGTACTTGTTGAATGTTGTGGTCATTAGCATCATTGCTGGCATTGGTGGAGGGTTAAATATTCTTCTGGCTGGCTCATATCCATTATGATATATTGGCTCATTAAAGACATGCTCCAGTTTCAGTCCAAGTTTTGTTTTACTCCCATTTAATTTTTAATAGGCTTGAATACCTGTCAAGGAAATTTTTTTTTTTTTTTACAGAGCTGTAAAACTTTAACATGAATGCATGGGTTAGTAGTTTTAGTAGTGTTAATGAAATACTCAAACTAAATGGATGAGGGGGGTGGATAAATTAATTATTAAAAAAATATTTCTAAAACAAAAATGGATTACTTACCATGTTTAAGTGGAATAAAATAAAAAAAACTTCCCCTTCCTTACAATGGGGTAGCTAACGTTTCATTATTCGATTTGCAGTGTGCGGTCAGACCATTCTTTTTTTTTTTTTTTTAATACTTGTCTCCTGATATGCTCATTGGCAACAATGTTGACACTAGTTTGTTTTGCCTTCTTGCCAGCTGAAATCTTTACAATAAATGGTTTCTTCAAAGGGTTCTGTCCCAGGTACCAGTCCGAGCTTTTCTTTTTCTATCGCATCCATATTGCTCTCACATGCAGTTGAATGGTTTTTGAAATCTGTCAAAATGCAAAAATATTATTTTTGGTTAGCACAAATTGTATTGAATAATAAAAGTATATACAACCAATTATTGAAATTATTTGAAAAAAGAAGGGGGAGGGGCTATTTACCTCTTTCCCTTGCTTTTAGAAAAGTGTATCCCTTGTATTTATTATACATGGCCAGTAGGGAGCTAGCATCTCACACCATAAGGATATTGTCATCAGACCATCATATGTGCTCACCTGGTAGAGAACAGGCTTAAAATGAATAGAAGGCTGGCAAACAGGCTCACTTAATAAATTAAATATATTTTTTTTTTTTAATTTCAAATGAAAATACTTCACCGTAAATAATTCTTTAATTGTAGGATGGTCACTGCATGCTCAGGTACTTGTTGAATGTTGTGGTCATTAGCATCATTGCTGGCATTGGTGGAGGGTTAAATATTCTTCTGGCTGGCTCATATCCATTATGATATATTGGCTCATTAAAGACATGCTCTAGTTTCAGTCCAAGTTTTTTTTTTACTCCCATTTAATTTTTAATAGGCTTGAATACCTGTCAAGGAAAAATTTTATTTTTTTTACAGAGCTGTAAAACTTTAACATGAATGCATGGGTTAGTAGTTTTAGTAGTGTTAGTGAAATACTCAAACTAAATGGATGAGGGGGGGGGGGGATAAATTAATTATTAAAAAAAATATTTGTAAAACAAAAATGGATTACTTACCATGTTTAAGTGGAATAAAATAAAAAAAACTTCCCCTTCCTTACAATGGGGTAGCTAACGTTTCATTATTCGATTTGCAGTGTGCGGTCAGACCATTCTTTTTTTTTTTTTTTTTAATACTTGTCTCCTGATATGCTCATTGGCAACAATGTTGACACTAGTTTGTTTTGCCTTCTTGCCAGCTGAAATCTTTACAATAAATGGTTTCTTCAAAGGGTTCTGTCCCAGGTACCAGTCCGAGCTTTTCTTTTTCTATCGCATCCATATTGCTCTCACATGCAGTTGAATGGTTTTTGAAATCTGTCAAAATGCAAAAATATTATTTTTGGTTAGCACAAATTGTATTGAATAATAAAAGTATATACAACCAATTATTGAATTTATTTGAAAAAAGAAGGGGGAGGGGCTATTTACCTCTTTCCCTTGCTTTTAGAAAAGTGTATCCCTTGTATTTATTATACATGGCCAGTAGGGAGCTAGCATCTCACACCATAAGGATATTGTCATCAGACCATCATATGTGCTCACCTGGTAGAGAACAGGCTTAAAATGAATAGAAGGCTGGCAAACAGGCTCACTTAATAAATTAAATATATTTTTTTTTTTTATTTCAAATGAAAATACTTCACCGTAAATAATTCTTTAATTGTAGGATGGTCACTGCATGCTCAGGTACTTGTTGAATGTTGTGGTCATTAGCATCATTGCTGGCATTGGTGGAGGGTTAAATATTCTTCTGGCTGGCTCATATCCATTATGATATATTGGCTCATTAAAGACATGCTCCAGTTTCAGTCCAAGTTTTTTTTTTACTCCCATTTAATTTTTAATAGGCTTGAATACCTGTCAAGGAAAAATTGTATTTTTTTTATAGAACTGTAAAACTTTAACATGAATGCATGGGTTAGTAGTTTTAGTAGTGTTAATGAAATACTCAAACTAAATGGATGAGGGGGGTGGATAAATTAATTATTAAAAAAAATATTTCTAAAACAAAAATGGATTACTTACCATGTTTAAGTGGAATAAAATAAAAAAAAAACTTCCCCTTCCTTACAATGGGGTAGCTAACGTTTCATTATTCGATTTTCAGTGTGCGGTCAGACCATTCTTTTTTTTTTTTTTTTTAATACTTGTCTCCTGATATGCTCATTGGCAACAATGTTGACACTAGTTTGTTTTGCCTTCTTGCCAGCTGAAATCTTTACAATAAATGGTTTCTTCAAAGGGTTCTGTCCCAGGTACCAGTCCGAGCTTTTCTTTTTCTATCGCATCCATATTGCTCTCACATGCAGTTGAATGGTTTTTGAAATCTGTCAAAATGCAAAAATATTATTTTTGGTTAGCACAAATTGTATTGAATAATAAAAGTATATACAACCAATTATTGAAATTATTTGAAAAAAGAAGGGGGGGGGGCTATTTACCTCTTTCCCTTGCTTTTAGAAAAGTGTATCCCTTGTATTTATTATACATGGCCAGTAGGGAGCTAGCATCTCACACCATAAGGATATTGTCATCAGACCATCATATGTGCTCACCTGGTAGAGAACAGGCTTAAAATGAATAGGAGGCTGGCAACCAGGCTCACTTAATAAATTAAATATATTTTTTTGTTTAATTTCAAATGAAAATACTTCACCGTAAATAATTCTTTAATTGTAGGATGGTCACTGCATGCTCAGGTACTTGTTGAATGTTGTGGTCATTAGCATCATTGCTGGCATTGGTGGAGGGTTAAATATTCTTCTGGCTGGCTCATATCCATTATGATATATTGGCTCATTAAAGACATGCTCCAGTTTCAGTCCAAGTTTTTTTTTACTCCCATTTAATTTTTAATAGGCTTGAATTTAATTTTTAATAGGCTTGAATACCTGTCAAGGAAAAATTTTATTTTTTTTACAGAGCTGTAAAACTTTAACATGAATGCATTTGTTAGTAGTTTTAGTAGTGTTAGTGAAATACTCAAACTAAATGGATGAGGGGGGGGGATAAATTAATTATTAAAAAAAATATTTGTAAAACAAAAATGGATTACTTACCATGTTTAAGTGGAATAAAATAAAAAAAACTTCCCCTTCCTTACAATGGGGTAGCTAACGTTTCATTATTCGATTTGCAGTGTGCGGTCAGACCATTCTTTTTTTTTTTTTTTTTAATACTTGTCTCCTGATATGCTCATTGGCAACAATGTTGACACTAGTTTGTTTTGCCTTCTTGCCAGCTGAAATCTTTACAATAAATGGTTTCTTCAAAGGGTTCTGTCCCAGGTACCAGTCCGAGCTTTTCTTTTTCTATCGCATCCATATTGCTCTCACATGCAGTTGAATGGTTTTTGAAATCTCTCAAAATGCAAAAATATTATTTTTGGTTAGCACAAATTGTATTGAATAATAAAAGTATATACAACCAATTATTGAAATTATTTGAAAAAAGAAGGGGGGGGGCTATTTACCTCTTTCCCTTGCTTTTAGAAAAGTGTATCCCTTGTATTTATTATACATGGCCAGTAGGGAGCTAGCATCTCACACCATAAGGATATTGTCATCAGACCATCATATGTGCTCACCTGGTAGAGAACAGGCTTAAAATGAATAGAAGGCTGGCAACCAGGCTCACTTAATAAATTAAATATATTTTTTTTTTTAATTTCAAATGAAAATACTTCACCGTAAATAATTCTTTAATTGTAGGATGGTCACTGCATGCTCAGGTACTTGTTGAATGTTGTGGTCATTAGCATCATTGCTGGCATTGGTGGAGGGTTAAATATTCTTCTGGCTGGCTCATATCCATTATGATATATTGGCTCATTAAAAACATGCTCCAGTTTCAGTCCAAGTTTTTTTTTACTCCCATTTAATTTTTAATAGGCTTGAATACCTGTCAAGGAAAAATTTTATTTTTTTTACAGAGCTGTAAAACTTTAACATGAATGCATGGGTTAGTAGTTTTAGTAGTGTTAGTGAAATACTCAAACTAAATGGATGAGGGGGGGGATAAATTAATTATTAAAAAAAATATTTGTAAAACAAAAATGGATTACTTACCATGTTTAAGTGGAATAAAATAAAAAAAACTTCCCCTTCCTTACAATGGGGTAGCTAACGTTTCATTATTCGATTTGCAGTGTGCGGTCAGACCATTCTTTTTTTTTTTTTTTTAATACTTGTCTCCTGATATGCTCATTGGCAACAATGTTGACACTAGTTTGTTTTGCCTTCTTGCCAGCTGAAATCTTTACAATAAATGGTTTCTTCAAAGGGTTCTGTCCCAGGTACCAGTCCGAGCTTTTCTTTTTCTATCGCATCCATATTGCTCTCACATGCAGTTGAATGGTTTTTGAAATCTGTCAAAATGCAAAAATATTATTTTTGGTTAGCACAAATTGTATTGAATAATAAAAGTATATACAACCAATTATTGAAATTATTTGAAAAAAGAAGGGGGGGGGGGGCTATTTACCTCTTTCCCTTGCTTTTAGAAAAGTGTATCCCTTGTATTTATTATACATGGCCAGTAGGGAGCTAGCATCTCACACCATAAGGATATTGTCATCAGACCATCATATGTGCTCACCTGGTAGAGAACAGGCTTAAAATGAATAGAAGGCTGGCAAACAGGCTCACTTAATAAATTAAATATATTTTTTTTTTTTTAATTTCAAATGAAAATACTTCACCGTAAATAATTCTTTAATTGTAGGATGGTCACTGCATGCTCAGGTACTTGTTGAATGTTGTGGTCATTAGCATCATTGCTGGCATTGGTGGAGGGTTAAATATTCTTCTGGCTGGCTCATATCCATTATGATATATTGGCTCATTAAAGACATGCTCCAGTTTCAGTCCAAGTTTTTTTTTACTCCCATTTAATTTTTAATAGGCTTGAATACCTGTCAAGGAAAAATTTTATTTTTTTTACAGAGCTGTAAAACTTTAACATGAATGCATGGGTTAGTAGTTTTAGTAGTGTTAGTGAAATACTCAAACTAAATGGATGAGGGGGGGGGGATAAATTAATTATTAAAAAAAATATTTGTAAAACAAAAATGGATTACTTACCATGTTTAAGTGGAATAAAATAAAAAAAACTTCCCCTTCCTTACAATGGGGTAGCTAACGTTTCATTATTCGATTTGCAGTGTGCGGTCAGACCATTCTTTTTTTTTTTTTTTTAATACTTGTCTCCTGATATGCTCATTGGCAACAATGTTGACACTAGTTTGTTTTGCCTTCTTGCCAGCTGAAATCTTTACAATAAATGGTTTCTTCAAAGGGTTCTGTCCCAGGTACCAGTCCGAGCTTTTCTTTTTCTATCGCATCCATATTGCTCTCACATGCAGTTGAATGGTTTTTGAAATCTCTCAAAATGCAAAAATATTATTTTTGGTTAGCACAAATTGTATTGAATAATAAAAGTATATACAACCAATTATTGAAATTATTTGAAAAAAGAAGGGGGGGGCTATTTACCTCTTTCCCTTGCTTTTAGAAAAGTGTATCCCTTGTATTTATTATACATGGCCAGTAGGGAGCTAGCATCTCACACCATAAGGATATTGTCATCAGACCATCATATGTGCTCACCTGGTAGAGAACAGGCTTAAAATGAATAGAAGGCTGGCAAACAGGCTCACTTAATAAATTAAATATATTTTTTTGTTTAATTTCAAATGAAAATACTTCACCGTAAATAATTCTTTAATTGTAGGATGGTCACTGCATGCTCAGGTACTTGTTGAATGTTGTGGTCATTAGCATCATTGCTGGCATTGGTGGAGGGTTAAATATTCTTCTGGCTGGCTCATATCCATTATGATATATTGGCTCATTAAAGACATGCTCCAGTTTCAGTCCAAGTTTTTTTTTACTCCCATTTAATTTTTAATAGGCTTGAATACCTGTCAAGGAAAAATTTTATTTTTTTTACAGAGCTGTAAAACTTTAACATGAATGCATGGGTTAGTAGTTTTAGTAGTGTTAGTGAAATACTCAAACTAAATGGATGAGGGGGGTGGATAAATTAATTATTAAAAAAAATATTTCTAAAACAAAAATGGATTACTTACCATGTTTAAGTGGAATAAAATAAAAAAAACTTCCCCTTCCTTACAATGGGGTAGCTAACATTTCATTATTCGATTTGCAGTGTGCGGTCAGACCATTCTTTTTTTTTTTTTTTTAATACTTGTCTCCTGATATGCTCATTGGCAACAATGTTGACACTAGTTTGTTTTGCCTTCTTGCCAGCTGAAATCTTTACAATAAATGGTTTCTTCAAAGGGTTCTGTCCCAGGTACCAGTCCGAGCTTTTCTTTTTCTATCGCATCCATATTGCTCTCACATGCAGTTGAATGGTTTTTGAAATCTGTCAAAATGCAAAAATATTATTTTTGGTTAGCACAAATTGTATTGAATAATAAAAGTATATACAACCAATTATTGAATTTATTTGAAAAAAGAAGGGGGAGGGGCTATTTACCTCTTTCCCTTGCTTTTAGAAAAGTGTATCCCTTGTATTTATTATACATGGCCAGTAGGGAGCTAGCATCTCACACCATAAGGATATTGTCATCAGACCATCATATGTGCTCACCTGGTAGAGAACAGGCTTAAAATGAATAGAAGGCTGGCAAACAGGCTCACTTAATAAATTAAATATATTTTTTTTTTTTAATTTCAAATGAAAATACTTCACCGTAAATAATTCTTTAATTGTAGGATGGTCACTGCATGCTCAGGTACTTGTTGAATGTTGTGGTCATTAGCATCATTGCTGGCATTGGTGGAGGGTTAAATATTCTTCTGGCTGGCTCATATCCATTATGATATATTGGCTCATTAAAGACATGCTCCAGTTTCAGTCCAAGTTTTTTTTTACTCCCATTTAATTTTTAATAGGCTTGAATACCTGTCAAGGAAAAATTTTATTTTTTTTACAGAGCTGTAAAACTTTAACATGAATGCATGGGTTAGTAGTTTTAGTAGTGTTAGTGAAATACTCAAACTAAATGGATGAGGGGGGTGGATAAATTAATTATTAAAAAAAATATTTCTAAAACAAAAATGGATTACTTACCATGTTTAAGTGGAATAAAATAAAAAAAAACTTCCCCTTCCTTACAATGGGGTAGCTAACATTTCATTATTCGATTTGCAGTGTGCGGTCAGACCATTCTTTTTTTTTTTTTTTTAATACTTGTCTCCTGATATGCTCATTGGCAACAATGTTGACACTAGTTTGTTTTGCCTTCTTGCCAGCTGAAATCTTTACAATAAATGGTTTCTTCAAAGGGTTCTGTCCCAGGTACCAGTCCGAGCTTTTCTTTTTCTATCGCATCCATATTGCTCTCACATGCAGTTGAATGGTTTTTGAAATCTGTCAAAATGCAAAAATATTATTTTTGGTTAGCACAAATTGTATTGAATAATAAAAGTATACACAACCAATTATTGAAATTATTTGAAAAAAGAAGGGGGGGGGGCTATTTACCTCTTTCCCTTGCTTTTAGAAAAGTGTATCCCTTGTATTTATTATACATGGCCAGTAGGGAGCTAGCATCTCACACCATAAGGATATTGTCATCAGACCATCATATGTGCTCACCTGGTAGAGAACAGGCTTAAAATGAATAGAAGGCTGGCAAACAGGCTCACTTAATAAATTAAATATATTTTTTTTTTTAATTTCAAATGAAAATACTTCACCGTAAATAATTCTTTAATTGTAGGATGGTCACTGCATGCTCAGGTACTTGTTGAATGTTGTGGTCATTAGCATCATTGCTGGCATTGGTGGAGGGTTAAATATTCTTCTGGCTGGCTCATATCCATTATGATATATTGGCTCATTAAAGACATGCTCCAGTTTCAGTCCAAGTTTTTTTACTCCCATTTAATTTTTAATAGGCTTGAATACCTGTCAAGGAAAAATTGTCAGAGCTGTAAAACTTAAACAGAAAAATTTTAATTTTTTTGTCAGAAAAATGTATTTTTTACAAGCTGTAAAACTTTAACATGAATGCATGGGTTAGTAGTTTTAGTAGTGTTAGTGAAATACTCAAACTAAATGGAGGAGCAGGTGATAAATTAATTATTAAAAAAATATTTGTAAAACAAAAATGGATTACTTACCATGTTTAAGTGGAATAAAATAAAAAAAACTTCCCCTTCCTTACAATGGGGTAGCTAACGTTTCATTATTCGATTTACAGTGTGCGGTCAGACCATTTTTTTTTTTTTTTTTAATACTTGTCTCCTGATATGCTCATTGGCAACAATGTTGACACTAGTTTGTTTTGCCTTCTTGCCAGCTGAAATCTTTACAATAAATGGTTTCTTCAAAGGGTTCTGTCCCAGGTACCAGTCCGAGCTTTTCTTTTTCTATCGCATCCATATTGCTCTCACATGCAGTTGAATGGTTTTTGAAATCTCTCAAAATGCAAAAATATTATTTTTGGTTAGCACAAATTGTATTGAATAATAAAAGTATATACAACCAATTATTGAAATTATTTGAAAAAAGAAGGGGAGGGGCTATTTACCTCTTTCCCTTGCTTTTAGAAAAGTGTATCCCTTGTATTTATTATACATGGCCAGTAGGGAGCTAGCATCTCACACCATAAGGATATTGTCATCAGACCATCATATGTGCTCACCTGGTAGAGAACAGGCTTAAAATGAATAGAAGGCTGGCAAACAGGCTCACTTAATAAATTAAATATATATTTTTTTTAATTTCAAATGAAAATACTTCACCGTAAATAATTCTTTAATTGTAGGATGGTCACTGCATGCTCAGGTACTTGTTGAATGTTGTGGTCATTAGCATCATTGCTGGCATTGGTGGAGGGTTAAATATTCTTCTGGCTGGCTCATATCCATTATGATATATTGGCTCATTAAAGACATGCTCCAGTTTCAGTCCAAGTTTTTTTTACTCCCATTTAATTTTTAATAGGCTTGAATACCTGTCAAGGAAAAATTGTATTTTTTTTACAGAGCTGTAAAACTTTAACATGAATGCAAGGGTTAGTAGTTTTAGTAGTGTTAGTGAAATACTCAAACTAAATGGAGGAGGGGGGGGGATGAATTAATTATTAAAAAAATATTTGTAAAACAAAAATGGATTACTTACCATGTTTAAGTGGAGTAAAATAAAAAAAACTTCCCCTTCCTTACAATGGGGTAGCTAACGTTTCATTATTTGATTTGCAGTGTGCGGTGAGAGCATTCTTTTTTTTTTTTTTTTTTAATACTTGTCTCCTGATATGCTCATTGGCAACAATGTTGACACTAGTTTGTTTTGCCTTCTTGCCAGCTGAAATCTTTACAATAAATGGTTTCTTCAAAGGATTCTGTCCCAGGTACCAGTCCGAGCTTTTCTTTTTCTATCGCATGCATATTGCTCTCACATGCAGTTGAATGGTTTTTGAAATCTGTCAAAATGCAAAAATATTATTTTTGGTTAGCACAAATTGTTTTGAATAATAAAAGTATATACAACCAATTATTGAATTTATTTGAAAAAAGAAGGGGAGGGGCTATTTACCTCTTTCCCTTGCTTTTAGAAAAGTGTATCCCTTGTATTTATTATACATGGCCAGTAGGAAGCTAGCATCTCACACCATAAGGATATTGTCATCAGACCATCATATGTGCTCACCTGGTAGAGAACAGCCTTAAAATGAATAGAAGGCTGGCAAACAGGCTCACTTAATAAATTAAATATATCTTTTTTTAATTTCAAATGAAAATACTTCACCGTAAATAATTCTTTAATTGTAGGATGGTCACTGCATGCTCAGGTACTTGTTGAATGTTGTGGTCATTATTTTGACTATTTTACTGTATTATATTGTAAATAATTGTAAATTTATTGGCAAATGGCAAGCTTTTTTACAATATGTCAAAAAAGCTTGCTTGGTTCTAAAGTATGATAAGTGCACTATGTCTAATTTAGATATTTATTATAGGTTGAGCTATTTTTGCCCCTCAAAATATTTTTGTTTAGATATACCACATGATAATTTTATTTTTTAATGATTGGCGTTTGATTTTAGAAGGTTTTTGTCTTCAATGCACAAAAGAATGAAGTAAGAATTGTTGCAACGAAACAGAATAATTAACATATTTTATTGAGTGTAACACTTGAGTCAGATTTTTTTTCCTTTTTTGAGCATTTTTAAATATTAAATTTGAGTTTAAATTTTTTCACAACAGAATTCTCCCATTGATGAAAAATGCCATGTCTAAGTGAATTACCTATTGGCCCATTATGCTAACATGCATTTATGTGTGAAGTTTCTTTAAAATGTACAGAAATGCCATGAAATAATATTTTAATATATTTCATCTTTCAGTTTTATCAAAAATAAAATTAAAAAATATTCTCCGGGGAATGCTTGCTCATTAACGCCCCTGCTTTGTAGTTTCTAAAAGGTCACCAATAGTGCAGCCTGACTGATAGTCGTTTTTTTTTATTAGATTGTGTCGGGGATTCTAGCGTCAATTAAATTGTGATTAATCAGTTGAAAGGTTAAACATTACATAATACATTATTTCAGGTTGAGTAATGTTTTATGACACATTACGTCAAACTTGTTCTTTGATTAAATTGTATTGATTCATTTTTTATTTTTCTTTAATTCCCGTTGTGGTCTGTGGGATTTATAGACTTGGCCATCTCCGCTCAAATTCAGAGGCGAATATTTTAGGCTTTACCCAGCATTCCATTAAGCTTTAGTTTTATTTGAATTAAAATTTTCTACCTACCTCCTTTGTTATGTGTGTGTGTGTATATATATATATATATATATATATATATATATATATATATATATATATATATAGCTACTCCGATACTTTAGTTATTCTTTCTAAAAATAATGGAAAACAACCCTTTTTATGGTGCTTTACGATTTTATGGGATGCGACCTTTATTTAATCGTCTGCTGCGTTAAATATTAAACCTAATCACTTCCACTGATTTGAATTAATGTTAAGTTTGCTTTACCCTTTCTGTTGGGTATGTCATATTTTAATGTACTTGTTACGGGCTCCTATTTACTCTATAAATGTTGATGGATTTCCACACACACAGTCATATAAACGGATAACTCGACACTTTTTAATGTGAAGCATTAAATGAACTATATTAAAACTACTAGTGACTGCAGGACTCTCAAACTCTAATCCATCACTAAATTAAACTAGCTCGTCCGTTTCGCTGGACTACTGAGCCCCGAAAGTGGTGGGAAGGGGCTATGGGAGGGGCCTTTCCGATATCAAAGCATGACTCCGGGGTTTTCTCCGAGTCCGATAGTTCTTTGAACTTGGTCAGTGGCCGAAGGTGCGAAGTCGCACTTTCGTCCAGCTTCCTAGCGGCTGGTAGCTTTGATTGCGCTTCGCTGACCACAACACTTGAAGAGGTGGGGAAGAGAGGAACATAATATGGGGGTAGCTGTGGTATGGAGAGGGATGCGGCTACTATCTTAACGGTATCCGGACAAAACCCCCAGCGGACAAAACCCCCACGGACAAAACCCCCACGGACAAAACCCCCAGCGGACAAAACCCCCAGCGGACATAACCCCCATCGGACAAAACACCCAGCGGACAAAACACCCAGCGGACAAAACACCCACTTAAAAAATATTATTTATTAATTAATCATTACTTTTATTATAAAATGTAATATCCCCCCCTCCCAATCTTTATTATAAAATGTAGAAAGTGAAAGTAGGTCAGGGCAGTTGGGACAGTTTAACGTAATTCGATATGAGATGGGTGGAAAGAGAGGGAGACAGAACCCATTAACTTTAACAGGTAGGGGAATTTTAGACAATAAAGAATAGTGTCACAGTAGAATTCCGGAAGATGCGTAGACGTGGGTAGTTCATGAGTTCAGGGTTAGGGGTGTACTACAATTGAATAAAGTTTAGAAACATAGTGTCGGTTTGGAGGAATTCAAGTAACATGAGAAGTGCAATGTCACCTGTATTCTGCTAAGTTCACCAAACTCTTAATTATGTATTGAATTGGGGTGGAACCACCAAACAGGAGACTTGAGAATAATAGGATATTTTGTCCAGCTAGCCTATATAAGAGAATGTAAGTTTAGTTCGGGAGGAATTGTTGAGCGTACTCGATTTGAAGTGTTTAATTTCCATATCTCATTAAGGGTTCTTTTTTCCTCGTAAATTTAGCTTTTAGACACAATTTGAAACAAGGCTTACAAATTTTACATCACATTCTTGTTATACATTATTAGCCGTTTGATATAGTCTGCTGCTGTATTGCCCTGTAGGGTGTAAAAAGTGTAGCTTGATCAAATCTAACTTTTTTTTTTTACTCTAAAAATCTGACATTTAAAATAAATTAATATTTGGCAACACTGGAAGGCAGTGGTCCCCGGGCCGCGAATCATCGGCATCGGTCCGTGGATCGTATGGTTCTGGGGCGCCCAAGAAACATTAAATTATAACACGAGCTTTTTTGTGAATTTTTTTTAATTAATTAATTAAGACATAATATTAATTTAAAAAGGTGCTAAATAAAATAATAACTATGGCTATGTTTCATATTGAGCATTTATGATCAACACAAACAGGTTTTAAATTCAAATTCATTTACATGATTTATGTGATTTACAAACCACCCGCTAAGCAGGTCACAGAAAGTTAAACTAATTAAAAGCTAATAATAATAAAAAAATAAATTGTAGCTGCAATAAATGGCTTAAAACAATATTGTGGGGGTTTTGTCCGCTGGGTGTTTTGTCCGCTGGGGGTTATGTCCGCTGGGGGTTTTGTCCACTGGGGGTTTTGTCCGTGGGGGTTTTGTCCGTGGGGGTTTTGTCCTACACTCCAAATATGCACTTAGCTTAGCTATACATAAACTTTATTATTGTTTTTTTTTTCTTTTTTTTAATAATTGTTTGAATTGTATGATTTAATCTTAACTTAGTGTCTAGGGTAGACCTGCCAGCCGAATTTTTTTTTACGTTTTGACTGGCTGACATAATTTTTCGGCTGATAGCCGGCGTAGCCGAATTTGACCATAAATTGAGTAAATTGACATTTGCGGCTGATTTTCGGCTGATTTTTGGCAGATTACAAAATATTTGGCTAAAATTCGGCTGACGCCTAGAAAATATTGAATTGATAAAACTTCAGCAATAAAACAATTTTATAATACTTGGGGAAAAGTTTTATTATTTAAAACAACAGAAATAAACAGTTGTATATGCTGTCATATTAATACAGTACATGAATACATTCCAATCATTCAGTTTCTGTCACTCAGTACCTTAATAAGCACTTAAAATATCAGTTTATAATTGTCATGAATCAGCTTTCTTCAGAAACATGTTCACTAACTAGCTGCGAATGCGATACATCAGCTTTAGACATGATGAATCCATGGGTCATTCTCCAGAATTGTGGTTGCTTCTGACCGTGGAATCAATGATTTGAAATTTGGATCAAGCAGCTGATGCAGCTTAATGTATCATTTACAGGAAATCGATGGTCAAGCTGGTTGAGAGTTGACAGCTTGATCATTCGTATTTTGTCATCATCATCATATTTTAAAGTCACGTATAGACTGAATCATCATCAATGTTGAATTCCAACGCGTTGGGCATGATGCCTTCTTTGACTTATCATTGTGTCTATGACTGTCCTTGATGGCGTTAGTGCTGCTCTCAGAGGCATCCATTATTGATGCACTGAGCTGATCATCTGCAAGAAGCAATTCGCACACTTAAGACATACCGTCTTTCAGGGTCTTTATCATTTCTTTATCCTCTGTGAATGCTGCATCGTCTTCTATAATTGCGGTATTGAAATTCTTCATTTTTATTGATGCTGTAGGTAGTATTAAGGTGCAATACGTGTGCTGTAAAGTGCTGATAAAAGTCAACCTTCAAAAGCTTTGAAGTCTTTATCATAATTGCAGCACCATCGTGGCAGCTAGTATTTTGTGATCAACAGAAAATCTTTTCAAGACAGAGCTGATATGGTCAGCAAGGTCATGTGCAATAAGATTAAGTAATGCGACAGTTAATATAACGACGAACGAAATACGGCGGCTAATGAGGCGCGCCGCATATTTTTCGGCGGATTTACGGCGGACGAAAATTCGGCGGCGTAGCCGGCTGAGGGGTCTAGTCTAGGGTTCTACTCAGCGGACTCTGTATTATTTTTTCGGGTTCCGTCTAATAAAGTTTGAATATAGCTAAGCTAAGTGCATATTTGCCACGGGTCCGAATAACAATCGGATTTTATTTGGACCCGGGTCCGAAAAGTCACAGCCTTATAAATTATCTACTCTATTTTAGATATTCTGTTTATAATAAAATTGTTAAATACAGAAAGCGACCATTTTGTTTTTAGTCTATTACAAATTCGCGGTTAAATAATAATACGAATTGACACGTTCGATTTGTCGTCGTTATAAAAATGTATTTTAAATGATTGATACAATTATTCTATGAAATAAAACAGTTTTAACTTTATATATAACAAAATAACATGCCATTCAATAATCTCGGAGGGTAAACAAGATTTAAAACGAACACAAAACGATTCCCCGTTAAAGATTTCTTGTGGTGATGTGCGTGCACGCTATCATTTAAATGGCGTTCGTAAAAACGGCAACATTTCAAATTGTAGGAAGCAAACATTCAAACAAATTTTGAATTTTAAAGCTAAAAAAAAAAAAATCTGCTGTAAAAAAAAAATTGGGTGCCGTGGAGCCGCCAGATTTTTTCGGCTCCGGCTCCAGCAAAAAGTAGCGGCTCCCGGCTCCGCAAGCCTGTTTAAATGGTGAGGACCAATTGCAATTTCAGGTCATGATGTAAGTTTTCGCTATATCTCCCGTGATGCTTCCATAGTCATTGCACTATCGGCTTTGGCAGAGATAAAAGAAGAGCACCATACAACCAACCCCATTAGTGGTTTATAGAATCTAAAGATTTTATCTCATTCTTACAGGGACTTCACACACCCTTACACGCACGCATGCAAGCGCGCACACACACATACACACTATTTAAACAGAAAACAGACAATGTGTGATAACCGCGCTTGTTCATTTCTCACCAACTAATTAAAAACAATGTGATGACAAATGCTATAGATTAAACAAATATTTTGAAAGACTAGTAAACAAATAAACGTTTATTGGCTGGTTAGAAAAATAAAAATAAAATATTGACAGTAGATGCAAGCAGAGGTCATGGGCACACAACAGTTATATATATATATTTATATTTGGAATGGAAGGGTTGTAGTATATGTATATATATTTGGTGTCAGGCATGCAGCCATACACTGCACACAAACAAGGTCATTGGGGATTGGGGGGGGGGGGCAATTTTGAACATTTACAATTAATCCTACTGTAAATCGAATCAAGGAAAAATGAAGCGGGCAAAAGCCAAACAGTCGACAAACGAAAACTAACATATGACCCAATGTTTAACTGGATACGTAAGAATTTTAAAAATATATATTGTCTAGGAAATAGACTTACCTGGGTTCTCGATGTTTCTGAGACCCGATTGACCAGGTTCTATGATAAGTTGAAACCTTTTGATTATATCTGTGACAGGTCAGCTACGTTTGTTGAAGTTCATACATGTATGTTTGTATCAGTGACAGAACTGCTTGTATCTCAAATATACATTTGGAACATTATAAATGTTTTACTCCCAATATCAATTTTAGCTTATACACTAACGATTATTTTTTAATGTCCAAAAAAAAAAATGTAACAACAAATGAAATGTAGCCTAAGCAGTACAAGTAGAAAGATCACAGCGAATAACTGAACCAAACACTAAATGCACTAGTCACACTCCAAGCTACACATGGTCGAAACGTTATTTCGTGCAGACCGTGGACAGTGGTTCAAAGACGGTGATAAACATTTGGCGTAGAGGTTATAATCTCGTGAGTTCATGGTCACTGTGTTGTATGTTTCCTTGATACTGTTAATAAAGATTTATTTCCAATGCAAGTTTATCCCTTCTTCACTCTATGCTCAAACCAATATTTTCACATATTATAAGATATAATAAAAAAGAAATATAACTTAAAAATCCTAGAAGAAAAGTCACAGGTTACGATTACACAATCTCCACGTAACAAGGCGGGAAGTTCACGTGTTACATAACACACTATCAGCTACCTGTGGTCAGCCGTGTTGTCCATACTAATGTTGCCAACATGTCATTTGATGTCTTTGAGTCATAGGTAGAAGTTTTTAGTGGACTGTAGGGGTTTCGACTACTTCAAACATTTTAAATTTTGTAAATACGAAGACTGGTGAATACTATATGAAACGAGATGTACTACACCTAGTATTATACAACCTGAATAAATAATCCAAACGATGACCAAATGAGTCTCAAATGAGTTAATAAATGAAACAAAATGACATTATATCACAAATGTGAGGAAAACATATAAATGGGGAGGGAGGGGGTTAGTTCTGGGCTTAAGTTATAGTTCACGTTCAGCTAACGCTTTTTGATTAATTCCACTGAAAATTCTTGAACAAATGGTGCCAGAAACTGCCGTAGTTAAACTGTCTCCGCAGTAGCGTAGCGAGATTAACTCTCGCCTAGGGCACAGTACCTTTTTTTTGAAAACCAAATAATATGTTTAAATAAAATATACCATTTGGCGCCCCTTTGTGAGTAGCGCCAGGGACATGATGCCCCCATGCCCACCCCTCGCTACGCAACTGTGTTTCCTTAATATAAGACCATGTTAAAATAACTATCTACTTGTATAACTATCTACTTATATAACTATTGTATAACTATCTACTTGTATAACTCTATACTTGTATAACTACTATCTACTTGTATAAACTATCTACTTGT
This sequence comes from Bulinus truncatus, assembly GCA_021962125.1. Lineage (NCBI taxonomy): Eukaryota > Metazoa > Mollusca > Gastropoda > Planorbidae > Bulinus > Bulinus truncatus. The sequence goes on along the minus strand of JAGDYQ010000075.1, from coordinate 1,540,252 downwards.
ATAACTACTATCTACTTGTATAGCTATCTACTTGTATAGCTATCTACTTGTGTGTATGGTAAGTGAAATATCTCTGATTTATATTCTGGGTTTAATTTAATAATCAGTATTTTACAGAAATATCGAGCCGGCATTTTCCTAATAGTGTTCTATATAATTTATAGTATACATTGTATATGACTTAAAACTTACTAACAGTTATGTTGTTATATCAAAGTTATCGTTTTAATTAAGTTTATTTCATGAAAGGATATAGTACTCAAAATTGTTCTATGTCTCTCTAGCTCAGCGGCTCTAAACATTGTACTCGACTGTACCCCAAAAGATGGTCGAGTATGTCAGCTGTTACTCCTCACACGTAAGTTCGCAAACAAACTTACTTTTTTTTATATATATAATTGAATATGCTTACCTTTTTAATGTGATACTTGGGTGAGTGGTTTTGTGACGCAGCAAACTGGCAATCTTCTTCATTGGTTGTTTTTAAACGACAAAATATATATGTCGCTGCGAACAACTTCATAACCTTTCCCCTTTACCCCTTGGAGTACACATACCACCGGTTGGGAATCGCGGCTCTAGCTCACCATTGGTTAATATTTACCTGTTATCGTAATATGACCAGAAGGTGTCTTGATATATTAAGTAAGAATACTAATTAGCCAGTCTGTACAAATACAAACACATCTACGAATTCCTTCACTTCTCCCACCCCCTCTCTCTCTCTCGCGCGCTCAATCTCTCTGTCGCTCTCGCTCGCTCGCTCTCTCTTTCTCCTGTCTATCTAATATAACTATCCATTCATGTAGGCCTACTTATATACCATTATATATATATATATATATATATATATATATATATATACAGATCAATGGAGTGTAGATTATTCCATCTAAATATAGCCACGACTCTACTTAAATTAATCTTGTTATCTGGTAAACCGATAATTTACCATAAAATACTTGTGTATATCTATTATCAATCTAATATGTCGTTCTTTTATTTCCTCACGAAGTGTTATTGAACCCTGAGTATTAAACCATTTTTACATCCCATTAGTTTTATTTAGCTGGTCATTTATATTTCAACAACAGAACGTACAGTTAAAAAAAAATGAAATAAGTCTATAACCTCGGTACAAGGGGTAAAGGGGTCGGGGAACAAGACGTGGTAGAAGAGGGCGCGATGTTTGGGATTGTATGAGTTGGGCGCGCTGGATGAATGTGCGAGTCTGGCGCGCTGTGTGTATGTGCGCGCACTAGTCTGACGCGTTTTGTGTGTGTTTGAAAGTCGGGCGCGCTGTGTGTGTAAGTGGGCGAATCCGGCGCACTGTGTGTGTTTGTGTGTGTGTATGTATTTGCGAGGCGTAATCGATGTGTATGTGTGCGAATAGTTTGCGCTTTTTATCTGTGTGCGAGTCGTGCTCACTGTGTGTTTGTGTGCGAGTTGGGGGGCGCTAAGTGTTTGTGTACCAGTTGGGCGCGCTGTGTGTATGTGTAAAAGTCGGGCACGCAATGAGGACGTGTGTAAGTTGGGCTCGCTATGTGTATGTGTTCGAGTAGGGGGCGCTTAGTGTCTGTGTACCAGTTGGGTGCGCTGTGTGTATGTGTGCAAGTCGGGCGCGCTGTGTGTATGTGTGCAAGTCGGGCGCGCTGTGTGTATGTGTGCAAGTCGGGCGCGCTGTGTGTATGTGTGCAACTCGGGCGCGCTGTGTGTATGTGTGCAAGTCGGGCGCGCTGTGTGTATGTGTGCAACTCGGGCGCGCTGTGTGTATGTGTGCAAATCGGGCGCGCTGTGTGCATGTGTAAAAGTCGGGCACGCAATGTGGATGTGTGTAAGTTGGGCTCGCTATGTGTATGTGTTCGAGTAGGGGGCGCTTAGTGTCTGTGTACCAGTTGGGCGCGCTGTGTGTATGTGTGCCAGTCAGGCGCGCTGTGTGTATGTGTGCAATTCGGGCGCGCTGTGTGTATGTGTGCAACTCGGGCGCGCTGTGTGTATGTGTAAAAGTCGAGCGCGCAATGTGGATGTGTGTAAGTTGGGATCGCTATGTGTATGTGTTCGAGTAAGGGGCGCTTAGTGTCTGTGTACCAGTTGGGCGCGCTGTGTGTATCTGTGCCGTATGGTCGCGCACTGTGTATTAAGATCGAATTTAAGTCGATACTTCTATATATACGAAATTGACCATGGGCTAAGGGAAATGTTTGTCGATTTAAAAGATCATGTCTGTCAACACAATATATCAATAAGCATGTTTTATGTTGTTTTACTTATATAAAGGATTGGTTTTCGATGACTGTGGTTCTTATGCTGTTTGTTTTACCGTCTGCTATAAAATGTGTGTCTGGCGCGAAAATTAAAAGTTACATTAATGATACGGTCAGTATTGACCTTGGGCTAAAACTTGCCTAAAACTACTAATTTTTTTTTTGTTAACCTTGTAAGATAAGCTGTCTACAAGGGATTAACATTAGACTAATGTGGCTTGAATGGCTAAAGTTGCTTAATTTGAAAAAAAAAATCACTTAAAAGTACTTATTTATATTTATATATTTATATCCATGTTGTATATATTACATTTTTAATAAAAATGGGAGAGGGGGGGGGGGCAAAAATTGATTTTATAGCAAAAGTAGGGGTTAGATCGAGTGGAGGTTTTATCCGCTGGGGATTTAGTCCGGATACCGTGAAAGATTGGCACGTTGTGTGTATGTGTGCCAGCCGAGCAGGCTGAGTGTATGTGTGACAGTCGAGCACGCTGCTGTGTATGTGTGACAGTCGAGCACGCTCTGTGTATGTGAGCCAATCAAGCCCGCTTTGTGTATGTGAACCAGTCGAGCGCGCTGTGTGTATGTGTGCTAGTCGAGCCCGCTGTGTGTATGTGTGCTAGTCGAGCGCGCTGTGTGTATGTGTGACATTCAGGCACGCTGTGTGTATGTGAGCCAGTCGAGCCCGCTGTGTGTATGTGTGACATTCAGGCACGCTGTGTGTATGTGAGCCAGTCGGGCACGCTGTGTGTATGTGTGACATTCAGGCACGTTGTGTGTATGTGTGACATTCAGGCACGCTGTGTGTATGTGTGACATTCAGGCTCGCTGTGTGTATGTGTGACATTCAGGCACGATGTGTGTATATATGTGAGAGTCGGGCTCGCTGTGTGTATGTATTCTAGTTGGACCCGCTGTCAGGCAGGCCGAGAGGGGAGCAGGGGGGTTCATTGCCAGGTGGCTTGCATCTGTAAGGGGGCCCGGCCGCCCAGACCATGTCAATTTTTTCCCCGACTTATTGTTAATTAAGGGGCCCGCAATGATGTCCTGCTCTGGGGCCCTTGTTGGCTCTCTGCGCCCCTGCCCGCTGTGTGTGTTTGTGTGGCAGTTGGGCACAATGTGTGTGTGCCAGTCGGGATGAGTGAATAGGATTATAAGTGGAAGAAAACCCGTTAAGGCGACAATATGGGGATGGGTGTTTCACAAGACCGTAGTGGGTGGGTTGGGGGTGTATGTGATGGCTAACAAGACAAGTAGAAAGAGCGGTTGACAAAACTAAAGTCTGAACTAGGGAGCAGAATTTGAAAATTTTACACAAAAATATCTACATGATAAGTCAAATTATTTCACGCCCTCCACCCCCCCCTACGCTATAAATACGTCACCCACCACACTCGGGCTCGCTGTGTGTGTTGTATGTGTGCCGATCGGCGCGTTTTGTGTATGTGTGACAGTTTTGCTCGTTGTGTGTGTGTGTGCCAGTTAGGCCCGCAGTGTGTATGTGTGCGTGTCTGGCCCGCTGTGTGTATGTGTGGCAGTCGGGCACGCTGTGTGTATGTGTGCGAGTTGGGGGCGCTACCTGTCTTTGTGCCAGTCGGGGATGAGTGACAAAATAGTAATTATGGGTGGGAGTTGTCACATCTGGGATACATGTCATTGAAATAAGTCACGTGACTTAATACGAGACTATTCAGACTTCATTTGGCTGGGAACATTTGTTGACGTTTTGATCATCAAATAATTCCTCTCCCCCCCCTCCACCGTTCCCATTTCCCCCCGTCTACCACATCTAATTAAATTGACATTCAGAAAAGTTACATTGAAGAGACATTGGACGACATTTTCAACATTTTTTATTTTATCATCTAAAAAAAATGGTGCCACCTAATTCATTTATTTGTTTGAAAATGTTCATTTACCTACAAGTTAAAAAGATCATTAAGATAACGTGATTATTTAGAAATGTCGAAATGAAGAAAAGTTTAGACCAGGAATTAGTCTCTATTATGTAGACATCTCACCACGTGTATAATTTTGTAAGTAATTAGCAGTAATTTGATTGGAAGCCTTAATTTTCCTTGTACAGGAGATTACGAGAAACCCATTCATTCCTTACACTTTTTGTTTTATTTCATCAAAATGTCTATAGTAATGTCGCTGTTCAAAAAAGCAAAACTGAAAAAGTTCACAAAATTATTAACGGCATTCTCTGTCAAATAATTATGACATTTGATGCAGTCTGTAAATAACTCGCTTTTAACATTAATTATATCATAAAGAAACGATAATTCCCTTCTCCCAATATGGTAAAGTTTATCGTTGTCCAAAAATGTTAATTTGAAATAATTCGGAAAGGGAAATTCGACGACCTCTTCAATTAAATGTTCACAATGTATTGATGAAATTACTCAATGATTTAGACCGTTCATTAGACTGGAAATTTCACCTAAACCTTTTGCCGCTTTCAGTATCTCCAACTTTCTCTAATCACACACAATTTCAAAATATTAGTGTCTGCCAAGAAATGTCGTATTCAAAAAGTTCACAAGATATATGTTTACATTTTCTTTATCGTTTAGTGATGAAATCATGCAACTAATGAATGGTGCTAATAATTAACATTCATTTGTTTGGAAACTTTTCATTTTTGTCATGAGGGTCAAGTGATGACCTTCCAGCTATTTGAATTATCTCATTCTATCACCCACCATAACAAGGTCAAGTCAATCAAATTAAAATGGCGAATTGAAAATGTACAGACGTCACATATGGCAATCTCTTTAAAATGTTTTCATCGTCTAATGAAGAAACTAACCAACTAAACAATATGTCACAAATTAATGTTTATTATTTTGGAAAATTGAATGTATCTCTAGAAGATCAGATACCTTCCCTGGCTTTCAATATTCTTTTCGCACCCCCCACACACACACCGTTATTAAAATATTAGTGTATGCCTAGAAATGTCGTATTCAAAAAGTTCACAAGATATATTTGAACATTTTCTTCATCAGTTAATGACAAAATCACGCAGCAAATGAATAATGTTAACAATCAACATTCATTTAGTTGGAAACTTTTCATTTACGTCAGGAGGGTCAAGTGATGACCTTCCACCTATTTAAATTATCTCATTCTATCACCAACCATAACAAGGTCAAGTCAATCAAATTAAAATGGCGAATTGAAACATTTCAGACGTCACATATGGAGTTCATCGTCTAATAAAGAAACTAACTATTCTATCACTAATTAATGTTTATTATTTTGGACAATTCAATGTATCTCTAGAAGATCATATATTGACCTTTCCCTCTCTTACAAAATTCTACATATTTTACACACACACACACACACACACACACACACACACACACACACACACACACACACGCACACACACACACACACACACACACACACACAAACCCCAAGAATTATCAGTAAATTGTCAGTCTAGAAATGTCGTATTGAAAAAGTTCACAATAGATATTTGAACACTTTCTTTATCATTTAATGATGACATCAGGCGCCTAATAATACTGTTACTAATTAACATTCATTTGTTTGGAAACATTTCATTTACTTCAGGAGGGTCAAGTGATGACCTTTCACCCCTCTCCGTTGGATGCATTGTGACAATAAAAGAATGTCAATTCTAAAAAGTTGACATGGGACATGTGACAACCGTTATTCGCTTATTGGTCAAACTAAGTAACAAATCGACATCTAATTAACGTTCATTTGGTTTGGGCAATTTATTTTTCTTCACCATTGTCAATAAATTACACCCCCCCCTCAAAATATTCCAGAACTTTTCACACACACAAATGACAATAAAATGAAAGTCTAAAAATGTCATAATGAAAAAGTTCACATGGGAAAAAATTTGACGTCCTATTCTATGAAATTGTCTACTGTAGATGCATTAAATGGAGCACGTGCGAGATTGACAATTATTGGTAAATAAATTAAACTGACCTCAAGAATATCAAGAAATGACCTTTCCATCTTAACTATTCACCCAACTGAACAATTATTATAAGTCAAAAATCTTATTCTGTAAATGTCCAGTTGAATAATTCAAAGAAGATATTTACCGCCTCTTTCAATAATTTTGTTTCGTGTATTTCATGAAATTACGAATGATGACAAACTAATGAACGTTTAATTAGATAGAGAGAAACGTTCATTTACTTCAAGATGGTAAACAGAAGACATTTCCTCCCTTCCCCCCCTCCCCCCACATTAAGCCAATCACACTCATTAAATATCAAATTCAAAATGTTCATGATGATATAATGATGATAACTTTAGATGCAGCCTGCAGTAATTAGCCCTAATTATGTTGGACTTATTTATCTAACTTAAAAATGATAAGGACAATGACTTTAGCCCTGTCTCTCTCCCAACACTCGGCATCAAAAGATTAGACCAATTACAATCAGGTTATTTCAAATTGACAAAAGTTCAAAAGGGACAACAGATGCCTCCCTTCAATTGAAATGTCTTCATCGGGTAGAAATAATTATGACATTTGGCACCAAATACATCAATACATTAATTAGTGTACATTTGGTTGGAAACTTGAACTAAGGGAGATAAAGAAATGACCTTTTCCCGCACACCCCCCACTGCCCCAACTCCACCAAACCGTTTCTGATTAATCTGAAAGTCCAAAAAATGTCAAATTGAAAAAGTTCACAAGACAAATTGAACGGTCTTTTCAATCTACTGTTTGTGTATCTATTCTTGTTTAGATTACGTCGTCGATGCGGTCCGCAACCAATTAACGTTCATTTATTAAGAAACTTTGAATTGACCTTGAGCCGATACAAATGATCTAGTCTCCCTTTAATATCATAAACCAACTTTTACAATTCAGTGTGACATACCGAAAATGTCAGGTTCAAAAAGTTCAGTAAGTTACAAACATTTTCCATCCTCTTTAATTATTTTTTCTTTATCTTGTCGTTGTGAAATTACGCACCTGGTAATTAACGCAGGTGCTAGTTAACTTTTATTTAGCAATACACTTGTGTTAACTTCATGATGATAAAGAAATCACCCTAGCCATCTGACTAAATTCCCAACCGTTCAACATCCCAAGACAAAATGTCAAGTTTGAAAAAGTTCAGAATGGACATCTGACGCCCTCGCGAGACAAAATTACTTATCCGTTTATTGATAAAATCACGCACTTGATACAGCCTGTAATCAATTAACGCTGACTTACCGCGTGCGCAGTCCGTGAGGTGAAAGGTCGTATCGCAATGAGTCGTTAATGCGATAATTAGAAACACGTTTCCTTTGATTACAACGGTGCAGTCATCAGATCACGACCTTCATTGCCGACAATACAGAAACAGCAGCAGACGATTATCTCATTGTGTCACTCAAGTCAGTTGAAGTGATCTTGAGACGTCCATTCAAAGTCTTTATCCAATGTATTATCGTCTGCTGTCGGTCATCATCCCGCACGTCGTCGTCTGCTGTCGAATGCAGCAAGAGTCGGGCATATCCCGAAAGGTCACACCGTCTCGTGCTAATTAGGCAGATGACACCCCAGACAGAATGAACATGGCTTTGTCTAACTCAAATTTCAACTTGTAAAAAGAAAAATTAAACATTAAACAAAAAAAAAAACAGCCCGTACAATGAAAATTTCAACGTAAAAAATATGTCCTTTACGTCGGTGCATTCATCGATTTTAAACTTCTCCAATCACAGATCTCAATTTCAATTTAAAACTTTTCTGTCATTTCATTGATCGGGCACATCCTGTCCTGTGCATTCATTGATCCAAAAAAAAGTTTGTTTTTAGAATTCAATATCGCTCAATCCTCGTTTCCGGTTGGTCGATACTTGACATTCAGACTCCAATAAAATCCCCATGCAGCTGCACAGAGACTCATTCTCCAGCGCCGATGTCAGCCGCCCTTCTACCTTGTCAGTGTGATGGTGGTGTCCAGCAGCCCTGTTGTGTGATGGTGTCCAACAAGACTTGGTGTGTGATGGTGTCCAAGCAAGACAAGCTGTGTTTATTTCTCATTTACAAGTAAGTTCTTTTAAAATTTTCTGACTTAGAATTCTTTTTCTGCCTTCTAGACTTCTTTTTTATTTTTCTATTCGCTAGATTAAAGATTTATTTTTCCGAGTTAAATTGTTTTTTCTTCGAGACCTCAATTTTTTACAATTTTTCAAGACTTTTTTATGACTTAGAATTTTTTTGCATAGATGAGAAAAATAAATTTTATATAGCAACTATTTAAACAATGCAACTTAATTTTTAATGCAATTATTATTATAATACAAATATAATAAGGCTGCCTTGCCACAAATTTAAACTTAACTGTTTTTAAAAAAATAACATAGAAAAACTTATCTCAGTCATTTGTTATTCTATTATATTTCTTTGTTTGCTATGCTGCTTGTTATGCCATGCTGCTTGTTATTCTATGCTGCTTGTTATGCCATGCTGCTTGTTATTCTATCCTGCTTGTTATGCTGTGCTGCTTGTTATGCCATGCTGATTGTTATGCCATGCTGCTTGTTTGCTATGCTGCTTGTTATGCCATGCTGCTTGTTATACCATGCTGCTTGTTATGCTATGCTGCTTGTCTTTGTCAAATGCACATGAAATAGAAATCGTGGGAACGTAATTGAACGTAACATTGGTTGTGAATCAACTTTACGTTCTATTAGATTCCCACGTTCCATTGATAGAAAAGAGGTGGAGCTTGCTAGCTATTGGTCCCACTATCGCGTGGCGGTATAATCGCAGTTCATTGGTTCAAAATTTTATGAAAGAAATAAAATCTTTGGTCTCTCCTAGTGAATGGGTTGTAGCGCGCGCTGGTCTTAACGCGAATTATTGATTGACCTAAATACTTCTGAGTGAAGACTCCAACTAGCTAGCTCTCTCTGCACGTTTTCTATTACATCAAATGTCTGTATTTTGCATGATCCATTTGCTTATGTTATTTGCTTGTTTCCTTATGTTATATGTTTGATATTATATCGCCATGATTAAATATTGCCTTACCTGTTTGATGATACATATTCTTTTCTAATTTGACTTTGAATTGAATATTATAATAGCTCTTTTTTCTACTTCTTTCTGTGTCTCAATCTCTCTCTCTCTCTCTCTCTCTCTCTCTCTCTCTCTCTCTCTCTATCTCTCACTCACTGTTGCATATTTCTCTGTTAATTTGTCCTCAACAAATGACAGGGAATTTTCTTTCAGGTTTTTTTTGATTGATTAAAAATTTAAATACAAACTTTTGTTTCTGATTTATTTATTTTTGCCCTGACTACAAACTTGACAGATATCTGACCAACACCAATATTAATTCTACCTGAATTCAATCTAACTATCGACTATCACTGTCCGATTTTTTTGACTGTAGCCAGGTCCGTCTTTTGACTGTAGCCAGGTCCGTCTTTTGACTGTAGCCAGGTCCGTCTTGTGACTCTCGCATAGCCCATTTTTTACTGTAGCCAAGTCCGTCTTGTGACTCTCGCATGGCCCATTTTTTACTGTACCCCGGTCCGTCTTTTGACTGTAGCCAGGTCCGTCTTTTGACTCTAGCCAGTAACTGTAACTGACAAAAATATCAAAACCAATACAGTAGCTCCATCTTTCTCTCTATTAGGCTGTTTAACAACCGTTTTGTTAGTCCCATCTTTCTTTCTAGCTGACCGTTTTAATAACTGTTATGCTAATTCAATCTTTTTCTCTAGCTGACCGTTTTCATAACTGTTATCTAGTTCAAGCTTTCTCTCTAGCTGACCGTTTTCATAACTATTATGCTAGTTCAATCTTTCTCTCTAGCTGACCGTTTTCATAACTGTTATGCTAGTTCAATCTTTTTCTCTAGCTGACCGTTTTCATATCTGTTACCTAGTTCAATCTTTCTCTCTAGCTGACCGTTTTTATAACTGTTATGCTAGTTCAATCTTTCTCTCTAGCTGACCATTTTCATGACGTTACGTTATTTTAATCTTTCTCTCTAGCTGACCGTTTTCATAACTGTTATGATACACTCATCTTTCTCTCTAGCTGACTGTTTTCATAACTGTTATGCTAGTTCAATCTTTATCTCTAGCTGACCGTTTTCATAACTGTTATGATACACTCATCTTTCTCTCTAGCTGACCGTTTTCATAACTGTTATGCTAATTCAGTCTTTCTCTCTAGCTGACCGTTTTCATAACTGTTATGCTAGTTCAATCTTTCTCTCTAGCTGACCGTTTCCATAACTGTTATGCTAGTTCAATCTTTCTCTCTAGCTGACCATTTTCATGACGTTACGTTAGTTTAATCTATTTCTCTAGCTGACCGTTTTTATAACTGCTATGCTAGTTCAATCTTTCTCTCTAGCTGACAATTTTCATGACGTTACGTTATTTTAAACTTTCTCTCTAGCTGACCGTTTTAATAACTGTTATGCTAATTCAATCTTTCTCTCTAGCTGACCGTTTTCATAACTGTTATGCTAATTCAGTCTTTCTCTCTAGCTGACCGTTTTCATAACTGTTATGCTAGTTCAATCTTTCTCTCTAGCTGACCGTTTTCATAACTGTTATGCTAGTTCAATCTTTCTCTCTAGCTGACCATTTTCATGACGTTACGTTATTTTAATCTTTCTCTCTAGCTGACCGTTTTCATAACTGTTATGCTAGTTCAATCTTTCTCTCTAGCTGACCATTTTCATGACGTTACGTTATTTTAAACTTTCTCTCCAGTTGACCGTTTTCATAACTGTTATCTAGTTCAATCTTTCTCTCTAGCTGACCATTTTCATGACATTACGTTATTTTAAACTTTCTCTCTAGCTGACCGTTTTCTTAACTGTTATGAAGTTCAATCTTTCTCTCTAGCTGACCGTTTTCATAACTGTTATGATACACTCATCTTTCTCTCTAGCTGACTGTTTTCATAACTGTTATGCTAGTTCAATCTTTATCTCTAGCTGACCGTTTTCATAACTGTTATGATACACTCATCTTTCTCTCTAGCTGACCGTTTTCATAACTGTTATGCTAATTCAGTCTTTCTCTCTAGCTGACCGTTTTCATAACTGTTATGCTAGTTCAATCTTTCTCTCTAGCTGACCGTTTCCATAACTGTTATGCTAGTTCAATCTTTCTCTCTAGCTGACCATTTTCATGACGTTACGTTAATTTAATCTATCTCTCTAGCTGACAGTTTTCATAACTGTTATGCTAATTCAATCTTTCTCTCTAGCTGACCGTTTTCATAACTGTTATGCTAGTTCAATCTTTCTCTCTAGCTGACCGTTTTCATAACTGTTATGCTAGTTCAATCTTTCTCTCTAGCTGACCGTTTCCATAACTGTTACGTTAGTTTAATCTTTATCTCTAGCTGACCGTTTTCCTAACTGTTATGCTAATTCAATATTTCTCTCAAGCTGACCGTTTTCATAACTGTTATGCTAGTTCAATCTTTTTCTCTTGCTGACCGTTTTTATAACTGTTATGCTAGTTCAATCTTTCTCTCTAGCTGACCATTTTCATGACGTTACGTTATTTTAATCTTTCTCTCTAGCTGACCGTTTTCATAACTGTTATGCTAGTTCAATTTTTCTCTCTAGCTGACCGTTTTAAAAACTGTTGTGCTAGTTCAATCTTTTTCTCTAGCTGACCGTTTTCATAACTGTTATGCTAGTTCAATCTTTCTCTCTAGCTGACCATTTTCATGACGTTACGTTATTTTAAACTTTCTCTCCAGATGACCGTTTTCATAACTGTTATGCTAGTTCAATCTTTCTCTCAAGCTGACCGTTTTCATAACTGTTATCTAGTTCAATCTTTCTCTCTAGCTGACCGTTTTCATAACTGTTATCTAGTTCAATCTTTCTCTCTAGCTGACCGCTTTCATGACGTTACGTTAATTTAATCTTTCTCTCTAGCTGACCGTTTTCATAACTGTTATGCTAATTCAATATTTCTCTCTAGCTGACCGTTTTCAAAACTGTTATGATACACTCATCTGTCTCTCTAGCTGACTATTTTCATAACTGTTATGCTAGTTCAATCTTTATCTCTAGCTGACCGTTTTCATAACTGTTATGATACACTCATCTACCTCTCTAGCTGACCGTTTTCATAACTGTTATGCTAATTCAATCTTTCTCTCTAGCTGACCGTTTTCATAACTGTTATGATACACTCATCTTTCTCTCTAGCTGACCGTTTTCATAACTGTTATGCTAATTCAGTCTTTCTCTCTAGCTGACCGTTTTCATAACTGTTATGCTAGTTCAATCTTTCTCTCTAGCTGACCGTTTCCATAACTGTTATGCTAGTTCAATCTTTCTCTCAAGCTGACCATTTTCATGACGTTACGTTAGTTTAATCTATTTCTCTAGCTGACCGTTTTTATAACTGCTATGCTAGTTCAATCTTTCTCTCTAGCTGACCATTTTCATGACGTTACGTTATTTTAAACTTTCTCTCTAGCTGACCGTTTTAATAACTGTTATGCTAATTCAATCTTTTTCTCTAGCTGACCGTTTTCATAACTGTTATGCTAATTCAGTCTTTCTCTCTAGCTGACCGTTTTCATAACTGTTATGCTAGTTCAATCTTTCTCTCTAGCTGACCGTTTCCATAACTGTGATGCTAGTTCAATCTTTCTCTCTAGCTGACCATTTTCATGAAGTTATGTTAGTTTAATCTATCTCTCTAGCTGACCGTTTCCATAACTGTTATGCTAGTTCAATCTTTCTCTCTAGCTGACCATTTTCATGACGTTACGTTATTTTAAACTTACTATCTAGCTGACCGTTTTAATAACTGTTATACTAGTTCAATCTTTCTCTCTAGCTGACCATTTTCATGACGTTACGTTAGTTTAATCTTTCTCTCTAGCTGACCGTTTTCATAACTGTTAAGCTAATTCAATCTTTCTCTCTAGCTGACCGTTTTCAAAACTGTTACGATACACTCATCTACCTCTCTAGCTGACCGTTTTCATAACTGTTATGCTAATTCAATCTTTCTCTCTAGCTGACCGTTTTCATAACTGTTATGCTAGTTCAATCTTTCGCACTAGCTGACCGTTTTCATAACTGTTATGCTAGTTCAATCTTTCTCTCTAGCTGACCATTTTCATGACGTTAAGTTAGTTTAATATATCTCTCTAGCTGACAGTTTTCATAACTGTTATGCTAATTCAATCTTTCTCTCAAGCTGACCGTTTTCATAACTGTTATGCTAGTTCAATCTTTCTCTCTAGCTGACCATTTTCATGACGTTACGTTAGTTTAATCTTTCTCTCTAGCTGACCGTTTCCCTAACTGTTATGCTAATTCAATATTTCTCTCTAGCTGACCGTTTTCATAACTGTTATGCTAGTTCAATCTTTCTCTCTAGCTGACCGTTTTTATAACTGTTTTGCTAGTTCAATCTTTCTCTCTAGCTGACCGTTTTTATAACTGTTATGCTAGTTCAATCTTTCTCTCTAGCTGACCGTTTTTATAACTGTTATGCTAGTTCAATCTTTCTCTCTAGCTGACCATTTTCATGACGTTACGTTATTTTAATCTTTCTCTCTAGCTGACCGTTTTCATAACTGTTATCTAATTCAATCTTTCTCTCTAGCTGACCGTTTTCATAACTGTTATGATACACTCATCTTTCTCTCTAGCTGACTGTTTTCATAACTGTTATGCTAGTTCAATCTTTATCTCTAGCTGACCGTTTTCATAACTGTTATGATACACTCATCTACCTCTCTAGCTGACCGTTTTCATAACTGTTATGCTAATTCAGTCTTCCTCTCAAGCTGACCGTTTTCATAACTGTTATGCTAGTTCAATCTTTCTCACTAGCTGACCGTTTTCATAACTGTTATGCTAGTTCAATCTTTCTCTCAAGCTGACCGTTTTCATAACTGTTATCTAGTTCAATCTTTCTCTCTAGATGACCGTTCTCATAACTGTTTTGCTAGTTCAATCTTTCTCTCTAGATGACCGTTCTCATAACTGTTTTGCTAGTTCAATCTTTCTCACTAGCTGACCGTTTTCATAACTGTTTTGCTAGTTCAATCTTTCTCTCTAGCTGACCGTTTTTATAACTGTTATGCTAGTTCAATCTTTCTCTCTAGCTGACCGTTTTTATAACTGTTATGCTAGTTCAGTCTTTCTCTCTAGCTGACCATTTTCATGACGTTACGTTATTTTAATCTTTCTCTCTAGCTGACCGTTTTCATAACTGTTATCTAATTCAATCTTTCTCTCTAGCTGACCGTTTTCATAACTGTTATGAAGTTCAATCTTTCTCTCTAGCTGACCGTTTTCATAACTGTTATGCTAATTCAATCTTTCTCTCTAGCTGACCATTTTCATAACTGTTATGCTAATTCAATCTTTCTCTCTAGCTGACCGTTTTCATAACTGTTATGCTAGTACTATTATTCTCTAAAGCTGACCATTTTTATGACTGTTATGTTACTTTAATCTTTCTCTATAGCTGACCGTTTCATAACTGTTTGCTACTTCGATCTTTCTTTCAAGCTGAACGTTTTCATAACTGTTATGCTAGTTCAATCTTTCTCTCCAGCTCTCCATTTTTATAACTGTTATGCTAGTACTATTTTTTCTCTATAGCTTACCATTTTTTATGACAGTTATGTTACTATGATCTTTTACTGGTTCCAAATTTATTACTTGCTTTACTGATATTTTCTCTCTAGCTAATCATTTTTTATGAACTTTATGTTAGTTTTTTCTTTCTCTCAATGTGACCGTTGTCATAACTGTTATGCTAGTTCAATCTCTCTCTCTCTAGCTGACCGTTTTCCTAACTGTTATGCTACTTCGATCTTTCTAATCGTATTCCGTCTTGACGTTACTGTTACCTAGTTCATTCTTTGCTTTTACTGATTCCTAATTTTTTCTTTGCTTTACTGATAATGTATTCTGTCTTTTCTTAACTGATTTCTTTTTCTGTTTTTGCTTTACTTATACCTTATTCTTTTTTGACGTTACTGATACCTAATTCATTCATGTCTTATACTGATACCTAATTCATTATTTGATTTTTTTGATACCTAATTCATTTTTTGCTTTACAGATACTTTACTCGGCCTTCGCGTTACTGTTACCTAGTTCTGTCTTTGATTTACTGATATTTTATTCTAACTTGACGTTACTGTTACCTAGTTCTGTCTTTGATTTACTGATATTTTATTCTATCTTGACGTTACTGTTACAAAATTTATTTTTTTTTGCTTTTACTGATACTTTATTCTGCCTTCGCGTTATTGATACGTAATTGATTCTTTGTTTTTACTGATACATATTTTATTTATTTCTTTACTGATGTGTTATTATGTCTTGACGTTACTATAACATAGTTCATTCTATTCTTTTACTGATGCCTAATTCATTCTTTACTTTACGGATGCCTAATTCATTTATGTCTTTTACTGATACCTAATTCATTATTTGCTTTACTGATATTTGATTCTGTCTTGACTGTCTTGACTTTTCTTTTACTGATGCCTAATTCATTCTTTACTTTACGGATGCCTAATTTATTCATGTCTTTTACTTATACCTAATTCATTATTTGCTTTACTGATATTTTATTCTGTCTTGACTTTACTGATACCTAGTTCAAACTTTTCTTTTACTGATACCTACTTTATTCTTTGCTTTGCTGATAACTTGATCTGTCTTTGCGTTACTGATACCTCTATTCTGCCTTATCCGTTAGTGTCACCTAATTCATTCATTGCTTTTACTGATAACAAATTTCTATTTTCTTTACTAATGCTTCATTCTGTCTTTGTGTTACTGATACCTAATTCATTCTATGCGTTACTGATACCTTATTATGTCTTTGCTTTACCGTCTAAACTTTTTTAGCTGACCGTTTTACAACTTTGTCAGGTTATTCTTTCCTCTATAGCTGACCGTTGGAACACCTGATTCTGTCATAAGCTGGACTTTCCTCTCTAGCTGACATTATCCAAAAACAGTTTAAGATTTTCCTTTCTCTCTAGCTGACCGTTTCAACAACTAAGACAGATTCTTCCTTTCTCTCTAGCTGATCGTTTCCACGACTGTGTCATATTCTTCTTTCCTCTCTAGCTGACCGTCTTCACGACTGTGTCATATTCTTTTAACCTCTCTAGTTGACCGTTTTCACGACTAAGACAGATTCTACTTTCCTCTCTAGCTGACCGTTTTCACGAATGTGTCATTTTCTTTTTACCTCGCTAGCTGACCATTATCACGACTGTGTCGTATTCTTCTTTCCTCTCTAACTGACTTTCTCCATCATTTATTGTATTTTAGATGGTTTTCTTCTGTAAACAATTTTTGCATATTTCTTTCTCTTTGATTTTCTTAACATTGAATCCTCGTTTTTAGTTTCTTTTAGGTTAACTTTTTAGTTTTTTTTGCTTTTCTCTCATTGTATTTATTTAATCAGCTTTAACTTACTCTTTGTTAGTTCGATTTATCTACATTTGTTTAATCTGTACTTTTGTTTATATATTTGCGTTTCATTCTTTTTTCTCCTGCTGTCCTTATCCACCATTTTGTTTGTTTCTTCCATATTGACTGACAGTGACCTCAGCTCTTTCTTTGATCACTTTGATTTCATTTTATCGTTTAGTTCTTTCTCTAACTCGATCGTTATCTAGAACTATTTTGTCCCTGTCTCTACTTTTTCTCTTTAGCTGACTGTTCATTAACAGTATCTGGCTAAGTTCTTTCTTGTCTAGCTTCTGTTTCTCAGTTACTTCTTGTTTCTCTAGAAGACCGTTAGAACCACCATTTCTGTCTCAGTTCCTTCTTTTCTGTCTGTCTTACCGTTATAACTAACGTTACTCTTTCAGTTTCTTTTTTTTCTGTCTGACCGTTATAATCACAGTTTATGTCTCATTTTTTCTTTTCTGTCTGTCTGACTGTTAGAACCACCGTTACTCTCTCGGTTTCTTCTTTTCTGTTTGTCTGACCGTTATAACCACCGTTAATATCTCAGTTCCTTCTTTTCTGTCTCAACGTTAGAACCACCGTTACTCTCTCAGTTTCTTCTTTTCTGTCTGTCTGTCTGTCTGTTATAATCACCGTTACTGTCTCATTTTTTTTTCTTTTCTGTCTGTCTGACCGTTATAATCACCGTTAATATCTCAGTTTCTTCTTTTCTCTCTGACTGTTAGAACCACCGTTTCTCTCTCAGTTTCTTCTTTTCTGTCTGACTGTTAGAACCACCATTTCTGTCTCAGTTCCTTCTTTTCTGTCTGACCGTCAGAACCACCGTTTCTCTCTCAGTTTCTTCTTTTCTGTCTGACTGTTAGAACCACCGTTTCTCTCTCAGTTTCTTCTTTTCTGTCTGACTGTTAGAACCACCGTTTCTCAGTTTCTTCTTTTCTGTCTGACCGTTAGAACCACCGTTACTCTCTCAGTTTCTTCTTTTCTGTCTGTCTGTCTTTTATAATCACCGTTACTGTCTCATTTTTTTTTCTTTTCTGTCTGTCTGACCGTTATAATCACCGTTAATATCTCAGTTTCTTCTTTTCTGTCTGACTGTTAGAACCACCGTTTCTCTCTCAGTTTCTTCTTTTCTGTCTGACTGTTAGAACCACCGTTTCTCTCTCAGTTTCTTCTTTTCTGTCTCAACGTTAGAACCACCGTTTCTCTCTCAGTTTCTTCTTTTCTGTCTCAACGTTAGAACCACCGTTTCTCTCTCAGTATCTTCTTTTCTGTCTCAACGTTAGAACCACCGTTTCTCTCTCAGTTTCTTCTTTTCTGTCTGACTGTTAGAACCACCTTTTCTGTCTCTATTCCTCTGTGTCTGTTTCTAAATGCCTTTGATTTACACATTGCTTCTTGTATAATTCATTTTTATGTTATACTTGTGTATATACACCGAGTATTATCACATCCTACCATTGCATTATATTTGTTGTTTATGTTGTTATTGTTGTGGTTGTTTAGCTCCCGATTTTTATAACTTTTTATTTGTTTAAATGGTTTAATTCTCGCTTTCATTGTTTCATATGTCACATTCTCTTTGTCGGTTCACGAAGATATCTGTAGATGTTACTTGTACTATTCAGTTATGAACGGCGAAATGTTGTCATTTATTGTCTATTCATGTAGTCAATTCTCTTTTTAGCCATGCAGGGAAAACGAGGTATGTAGAGCTTGTTGTCTAATCGTTGTATAGCTTGATGCTTTTCTTTCAATTAGAATTGTTGAATCACGTATTAATCTTTTGAATCACGTATTAATCTGTTGAATCACGTATTAATCTGTTGAATCACGTATTAATCTAGATTAT
Source organism: Bulinus truncatus (assembly GCA_021962125.1). NCBI lineage: Eukaryota > Metazoa > Mollusca > Gastropoda > Planorbidae > Bulinus > Bulinus truncatus. The sequence continues at coordinate 1,521,665 of JAGDYQ010000075.1, read as the reverse complement.
TTTTTTCATGTATAATTCGTTAAACTTTTACCCTTCATCTATCTTATCATTAAAATTCAGAGTACGCATTGTTTATGTTAATTTAGTATAAACGTTTGAAACAAATCTTTGAAAAACTAATATTACTTGGTAGTTTAACCTTCTGATAAGTCATAACTATTAAACATATATTTTATAACTCTTAAACATATATTTTATAACTCTTAAACATATATTTTATAACTCTTAAACAGATATGTTATAACTCTTAAACAGATATGTTATAACTCTTAAACAGATAGATATTTTAAACTCTTAAACAGATATATCATATATGTTATAAATCTTTAACATATATATATGTCTTATCTCTTAAACAGATATGTATGTTATAAATCTTTAACATATATTTTATAACTCTAAAACAAATAGAAATGTAAAAACTCTTAAACAGGTAGATATGTTTTAACTCTTAAACTGATATATTAAAACACTTAAACATATATTTTATAACTCTTAAACAGATATATATGTTTTAACTCTAAACATATGTTATATAATTCATTTTGATCAGTTCTTTTGACCTGTATTTGTATTTATGTTACCATTTACCTGCCACAAAATAGTCTTTATCTTAGCGTGATTTCAGTTTTTGAACATTTCCTCAGTACTGTATCTGATGTTTCGCTCCCCCAATATACTTAATGTACCGTGTCTATAGTTAGTGTTTTCTCAGGTCCTACATATAACTAGTTCCTAGTTACCTATAAATGTATTCTGTATTCTAACGATAGGCAGTATGCATTCCAGCAATAAAAAGTATGTATTCTAGCAATAGGAAGTACGTATTCTAGCAATAGGAAGTACGTATTCTAGCAATAGGAAGTACGTATTCTAGCAATAGGTAGTATGTATTCTAGCAATAGGTAGTACGTATTTTATAAATGTGTGGTTTTAAATAATTGGCCTGTCTCGTGTTAAGTGCAGAACTCTTTTTAATGAAAGTCTGAATCCTTCTATTTGTATTGTTTTCATTCCCTTTCAATAGCTTAAACATTCTGTCTTTCTCCCGTGTCTTTCATTAGCCTACACATTATACCTTATTCCTGTGTCTTTCATTAGCTTACTTATACTATCTCTCTCGCGTGTTTTTCATTAGCTTACACATTCTATCTTATTCCTGTGTCTATCAATAGCCTACACATTCTATGTTATGCTTGTGTTTTTCAATAGCCTACACATTCTATCTCATTCCTGTGTCTTTCATGAAGTTACACATTCTATCTCTCTCCCGTGTCTTTCATTATGTACAGTCTATGATATAAAGTCCACTATAATTTCTCCCATTATGTACAGTCTATGATATAAAGTCCACTATAATTTCTCCCATTATGTACAGTCTATGATATAAAGTCCACTATAATTTCTCCCATTATGTACAGTCTATGATATAAAGTCCACTATAATTTCTCCCATTATGTACAGTCTATGATATAAAGTCCACTATAATTTCTCCCATTATGTACAGTCTATGATATAAAGTCCACTATAATTTCTCCCATTATGTACAGTCTATGATATAAAGTCCACTATAATTTCTCCCATTATGTACAGTCTATGATATAAAGTCCACTATAATTTCTCCCATTATGTACAGTCTATGATATAAAGTCCACTATAATTTCTCTCATTATGTACAGTCTATGATATAAAGTCCACTATAATTTCTCTCATTATGTACAGTCTATGATATAAAGTCCACTATAATTTCTCCCATTATGTACAGTCTATGATATAAAGTCCACTATAATTTCTCCCATTATGTACAGTCTATGATATAAAGTCCACTATAATTTCTCTCATTATGTACAGTCTATGATATAAAGTCCACTATAATTTCTCCCATTATGTACAGTCTATGATATAAAGTCCACTATAATTTCTCCCATTATGTACAGTCTATGATATAAAGTCCACTATAATTTCTCCCATTATGTACAGTCTATGATATAAAGTCCACTATAATTTCTCCCATTATGTACAGTCTATGATATAAAGTCCACTATAATTTCTCCCATTATGTACAGTCTATGATATAAAGTCCACTATAATTTCTCCCATTATGTACAGTCTATGATATAAAGTCCACTATAATTTCTCCCATTATGTACAGTCTATGATGTAAAGTCCACTATAATTTCTCCCATTATTTACCAGCCGACTTGTGGGGGAGGGGGTACTTTCCGTTTCTTTGTTTCTTTTCTTTTATTCTCTCAGTTTCACACATTTCTGTCTGTCCGTTTCACAACTGCGTACACATCAGTCTTATCACTTCACAAACACATTTCTCCTCTCATTGTCTGTCTGTCTCTCTCTCAATTCAACACATGTTTCCTTTATCTAAAACGAGAGCAGTAGTTTTCCAAACAAACGTTTCACTGGTCGCGACACATGATTGATGACTTTTTTTTTTTACATTAGCTGACTTATTGATATATCAACTTTTGTCTTGTCTGACAAGATCATCTCACGTTCATTGTGGTCTGACAAGATCATCTCACGTTCATTGTTATTAGTTACTCGTTTCGCGCGTTGTGCGACAGATTTTCTTTCTTCCCTTTAGCTTCCCCGTAATTAAAGTGTTGGGTAGCTTAAACAGCTGTTGTATGATCTATATAGTTGTGTCACAAATACACTCAAATAAAGTTTACCATGTTTACATACATTTCGAGTCTCACTGATCTATATTAAAGTTATAACACACTTTCTTTTAGATCTTTTCCGTTCTTGTCTTTTTACATCTCTTTTTTTTTATTAACTTTAATCGTTCAGTTTGTACACGTCATAACACATTCATTTCTTTGTTCATCCAACCCAACTATTTAATTTTTCTGTCTATTTCCATTATGTAACTCATTATTCTCAAATACACATTTTCAGTGTAACCCCGATATCAGTTATTTAAATGTTTCTGGCCGTACTGTTTTATTTATTTCCATTACATCGTTTATTACTGTATTCACTGCCTTCAGTTTCCTATGTGTAGTTTCATATCGCTCTTTATGGGCTTTCTTTGTCCATTGTTACACGATGTATTCCTAATTCTTAGTTTAGATGTCCATTGTTACACGATGTATTCCTAATTCTTAGTTTAGATGTCCATTGTTACACGATGTATTCCTAATTTTTAGTTTAGATGTTTTTAACGGTAACGATTAGTTACGCAAATTATTAATTTCTTCTTGTTCTCTCTCTCTCTCCCTCTCTCTCTCTCTCTCTCTCTCTCTCTCTCTCTCTCTCTCTCTCTCTCTCTCTCTCTCTCTCTCTCTCTCCTCCCTCCTTATCTCGCTCGCATTGTCTCACACCTTCACTCTCAAGTGACCCAAAGTTGCCCTTAAATATTAGACTGGAGATATCGACATAATTTTATGTCTCACATTGATAGGTGACTGCACCGTATTGTTCATTGCAGGCACACAGTGTATGTGGATGGGGGTGTACATGTTACGCTTGAATGATTTCAGCAGACTCTGGGTTGAAATATTTCATTTCTTTCCATGTTCCTTGTTACACCCCTTATCAAAGAGATTCAGTTCGGCTCTTCACACTGTCTACAAATGTGGGCTACTATTGTTTAGGTTATATTTAGACAACCTTTAAACACGTGTGTGAGGCTTTGTGTCGAAGAGAACACACCAGACTGTCATATACACTTGTAGGTGGCTTTGTGTGATTAACAGAACACACCGGACTGTCATACACGTTTAAGAGGCTTTGTGTGTTTAACAGAACACGATAGACTGTCTTACATACATGTGTATGAAGTCTAGTGTATCTAATACAACACAATAAACAGACACATTTGTATGAAGTCTGGTGTATCTAATAGAACACATCATACACATGTGTATGAAGTCTGGTATATCTGAAAGAAAACCTTATCGCAAATATTCTTCCCTTGAAGTATCGTGAAGTGTCAGACATTTATGTCAAATGTAGATTCATTTTCCTTTCTAATGTTATCAATTGACTCTCTCTCTCTCTCTTTCTCTCTCTCTCTCTCTCTCTCTCTTTCTCTCTCTCTCACCGTCCTTTAAGTTTATCCAACATACTGAATTCATTCCTAGAAGCTATGCTATGTCTCTATAACTTTAACTATTCTAACTGCAGATTCTCATTTACCTAAAGATTTTATTTTAATTTCATTAGTTTCAATCTTCGACTAAATTGTTCCTAGCATTTCATTCTACCTGCTATCTGCATAGACTCTTTTATTTATTAGCCTTGATTCGTTTCAATCTTATTACACTTTCCTGTGCTTGATTTACATATAGGTGTCAGAGTATCTGTGTATGTGTGTTTCTCCCGTTTTAATCCATATAATATGTCTACACACAAGTCTAGAAATGTTCATGTACACGTTACAATCATAAAATGGCCAGCTGCTGCTGTTTTATTAATATAATTGTTTCGTCAATAGGAAAATCCCTATTAATAAAAAGTTAACATTTTACTATCATTTTACGTTTTCGCCATAGTTCAATAAATACACATTAAATAGCCATCGTACGGCGTTTCCACTTTACACATTGATTATGTAACTCATGAGAGTCTGAGACGCTCCCCCCCCAGTAAAAAATCAATACCCTTGACCTTTTCACCTGTAGTTATTGATGAGAAACTTTAACACCCTGAATGTCAGTTTAGCAGGAACACTGTGTCTATTTTTAGATGCATTGTTTTGTCAGACGAGTGTTAGCTAATTATGACACCGACGTCACATTGTAACGATCAACTACTGTTCCCTCCCCCTCCCCCTCAATCTGATTCTTCATTTATCTATTTCAGTAAACTATTGACTTTATCAAGATCTACCTTCATTTACTTTATATTGTCAGTCTCCTCTTAATTTTTGTCACCTTTCTCTACACATCTGACATGTGTTCTTAATTCAGTTATGTTAAACTTTGTGCATTGCTCTTCTCCACGTCTCATTTTATATAAATCATGTAAATAAACCCAACAGTTCTTTATAATTGTTTAGTTCATTCTAAAGAAATCTAGCAGTTCTTTCTAATAGTTTAGTTCCGTGTAAAGAGTCTAACATTTCTTTCTAAAAGCTTAGTTGTGAAGCAGCCTTACAGTTCGTTGTAATGGTTCAGTTCATTGTAAGGATTTCTAATAGTTCAGTTTAAAGGTTCAGTTAGGCTTTAGAGATTTGTTGTAGCAGTTACTTCCAATAATTCAATATTTTGTTAAGAAGTATATACATCTTTTCCCTGTATCTCTGTTTACTGTTAAAGAAACGTTTAGTTTGTTACAATGATTTCGTTTCTCCTCTTTATAAAATAAGTGTAACATTAATGTCTGACTCAATTCACCTGAACTGAACTGTACGCGTTTAGGTTATCGTGACATTCGTTCTCGTCTCACCCCCCCTCCCCCCACCACACCCCGCTACACCGCCTTCCATCCACTCGACGTTCTTCAATCAATAATTCTTTATTGTGTCCTCGTCTGACCTTATAATTTCTATTGTTGCCCTCTCTACGAGCTTGACCTACTTGTCCTAGTTGTTACAGCCTGTATACTGTTACGTATGCTATTGTTAGTCATTCTTCATCTTTGTTTACATCACAGTGTAGCCGGTGTTTGACCTTTTTTTTTAACTTTTGATTTGGATCATTCAGAGTTCAATAGCCCCTACACTTTTCTGTGTCAGTAGTCAGTCTTCTATGCACGTTAATAAAAACATAGACAGTGGTTGTAGAATTAAATTGGTCACTTGTACTTGATCACTTGTATTAAAATAAAAATAATGTTGCATTCCAACAGGCCGTCTTAAAGATTGGGCCCCGCCTACCTTAAAGAATGGGCCCCCACCACCTTAAAGAATGGGTCTCGCCCACATTAAAGAATGGGCCCCGCTCACATTACATAATGAGCCACCTCCCATCTTAAAGAATGGGCCCCGGCCGCATTAAAGAATGGGTCCCACCCACCTTAAAGAATGGGCCCCGCCTACATTAAGGATTGTGCCCCGTCCACCTTATAGAATGGGCCCCGCCTACCTTAAGGATTGGGCCCCGCCCACATTAAAGAATGGGCCCCACCCACCTTAAAGAATGGGCCCCATCTACCTTAAATAATAGGCCCCACCTACCTTAAATAATAGGCCCCACCCAGTTGACTTGCTTTTTTGTTTTGTTGTTGTTTGTTTGTGGGCTGTTTATTTTTTGGAAAGGAAGGGGGGGCCTTAAAGTTCTTAATACAGTCAACATCGAATGGGCTCAGTGGTGCGCTGCTTAGACTGAATATAATTAGAGGGCACTTCTACCATATTGTGGTAGGGCCCCCAAGTTGTATGCCACGACACTGGGGCCTATTGGCGTTTGATCACTTGCATTTCACTACCTATTTGTTTGAACGGGGGCCCATGATGATTGAAGATGGCCTGCAGTGAAAGGGCCCATAGTGTATTTAAGTAAGTCTGAAAGGAGCGGGTCTTAATCTTAAACTAATGGGCCCCGCAAGGCTGAAGTTTTTTAGAGGCGTTCCCACCCCCTCAAACATATTGTGAAAGAGCCCCCATGATGTTAGTCATGTCACCGAGCCCCATGCTAATAGACCACTTCATACTTCAGTTACACATTGGACAGCCTAGGGGCCCATACTGTTTTTTAAGATGACATGCCGTAAAGGAGGCCCATAGTTTTCTTTAGTGTACTGTGAATGGGGTTCAAGTCTAAAGTACTTCCCCCCCTCCCCCACCCAACGTGCCAGAGTTTAAGATGACCTCATGAAACAAATATTGGGATAGACCACATGTAGTAAGCTATTCACTGGGCCCCAATCTAATGGATCACATATATTTTATTGTCACACTGGTTTACCCGGGGTACATGCGGTTCTTAATAAAGTCTTGTTTAAGACATTGTTTAAATACTTTTTTGTATGCCTTGTTTTCATACTTAGTATGTTGTTGTTTTTTATAAATATCTGAACGTGCCATTCCCTGTAGCGACATATAACTACGTGAACGTGTCATTCCCTCTAGCGACATATAACTATATGTAAACGTGTCATTCCCTCTATCGACATTTAACTATGTAAACGTGTCATTCCCTCTATCGACATATAACTATGTAAACGTGTCATTCC
>JAGDYQ010000075.1:1484344-1514025 GCA_021962125.1 Bulinus truncatus | reverse complement strand
GGAATGACACGTTTACATAGTTAAATGTCGATAGAGGGAATGACACGTTTACATATAGTTATATGTCGCTAGAGGGAATGACACGTTCACGTAGTTATATGTCGCTACAGGGAATGGCACGTTCAGATATTTATAAAAAACAACAACATACTAAGTATGAAAACAAGGCATACAAAAAAGTATTTAAACAATGTCTTAAACAAGACTTTATTAAGAACCGCATGTACCCCTGGTAAACCAGTGTGACAATACAATATATGTGATCCATTAGATTGGGGCCCAGTGAGTAGCTTACTACATGTGGTCTATCCCAATATTTGTTTCATGAGGTCATCTTAAACTCTGGCACGTTGGGTGGGGGAGGGGGGAAGTACTTTAGACTTGAACCCCATTCACAGTACACTAAAGAAAACTATGGGCCTCCTTTACGGCATGTCATCTTAAAAAACAGTATGGGCCCCTAGGCTGTCCAATGTGTAGCTGAAGTATGAAGTGGTCTATTAGCATGGGGCTCGGTGACATGACTAACATCATGGGGGCTCTTTCACAATATGTTTGAGGGGGTGGGAACGCCTCTAAAAAAACTTCAGCCTTGCGGGGCCCATTAGTTTAAGATTAAGACCCGCTCCTTTCAGACTTACTTAAATACACTATGGGCCCTTTCACTGCAGGCCATCTTCAATCATCATGGGCCCCCGTTCAAACAAATAGGTAGTGAAATGCAAGTGATTAAACGCCATGAGGCCCCAGTGTCGTGGCATACAACTTGGGGGCCCTACCACAATATGGTAGAAGTGCCCTCTAATTATATTCAGTCTAAGCAGCGCACCACTGAGCCCATTCGATGTTGACTGTATTAAGAACTTTAAGGCCCCCCCTTCCTTTCCAAAAAATAAACAGCCCACAAACAAACAACAACAAAACAAAAAAGCAAGTCAACTGGGTGGGGCCCATTCTTTAAGGTAGGCGAGGCCCACTCTTTCAGGTGGGTGTGGCCTATTATTTAAGGTAGGTGGGGCCTATTATTTAAGGTAGATGGGGCCCATTCTTTAAGGTGGGTGGGGCCCATTCTTTAATGTGGGCGGGGCCCAATCCTTAAGGTAGGCGGGGCCCATTCTTTAAGGTGGGTGGGGCCCATTCTTTAATGCGGCCGGGGCCCATTCTTTAAGATGGGAGGTGGCTCATTATGTAATGTGAGCGGGGCCCATTCTTTAATGTGGGCGAGACCCATTCTTTAAGGTGGTGGGGGCCCATTCTTTAAGGTAGGCGGGGCCCAATCTTTAAGACGGCCTGTTGGAATGCAACATTATTTTTATTTTAATACAAGTGATCAAGTACAAGTGACCAATTTAATTCTACAACCACTGTCTATGTTTTTATTAACGTGCATAGAAGACTGACTACTGACACAGAAAAGTGTAGGGGCTATTGAACTCTGAATGATCCAAATCAAAAGTTAAAAAAAAAGGTCAAACACCGGCTACACTGTGATGTAAACAAAGATGAAGAATGACTAACAATAGCATACGTAACAGTATACAGGCTGTAACAACTAGGACAAGTAGGTCAAGCACGTAGAGAGGGCAACAATAGAAATTATAAGGTCAGACGAGGACACAATAAAGAATTATTGATTGAAGAACGTTGAGTGGATGGAAGGCGGTGTAGCGGGGTGTGGTGGGGGGGGGGGGTGAGACGAGAACCAATGTCACGATAACCTAAACGCGTGCAGTTCAGTTCAGGTGAATTGAGTCAGACATTAATGTTACACTTATTTTAGAAAGAGGAAAAAAGAAATCATTGTAACAAACTAAACGTTTCTTTAACAGTAAACAGAGATACAGGGAAAAGATGTATATACTTCTTAACAAAATATTGAATTATTGGAAGTAACTGCTACAACAAATCTCTAAAGCCTAACTGAACCTTTAAACTGAACTATTAGAAATCCTTACAATGAACTGAACCATTACAACGGACTGTAAGGCTGCTTCACAACTAAGCTTTTAGAAATAAATGTTAGACTCTTTACACGGAACTAAACTATTAGAAAGAACTGCTAGATTTCTTTAGAATGAACTAAACAATTATAAAGAACTGTTGGGTTTATTTACATGATTTATATAAAATGAGACGTGGTGAAGAGCAATGCACAAAGTTTAACATAACTGAATTAAGAACACATGTCAGATGTGTAGAGAAAGGTGACAAAAATTAAGAGGAGACTGACAATATAAAGTAAATGAAGGTAGATCTTGATAAAGTCAATAGTTTACTGAAATAGATAAATGAAGAATCAGATTGAGGAGGGGGGGAACAGTACTTGATCGTTACAATGTGACGTCGGTGTCATAATTAGCTAACACTCGTCTGACAAAACAATGCATCTAAAAATAGACACAGTGCTCCTGCTAAACTGACATTCAGGGTGTTAACGTTTCTCATCAATAACTACAGGTGAAAAGGTCAAGGGTATTGATTTTTTACTGGGGGGGGAGCGTCTCAGACTCTCATGAGTTACATAATCAATGTGTAAAGTGGAAGCGCCGTACGATGGCTATTTAATGTGTATTTATTGAACTATGGCGAAAACGTAAAATGATAGTAAAATGTTAACTTTTTATTAATAGGGATTTTCCTATTGACGAAACAATTATATTAATAAAACAGCAGCAGCTGGCCATTTTATGATTGTAACGTGTACATGAACATTTCTAGACTTGTGTGTAGACATATCATATGGATTAAAACGGGAGAAACACACGTACACAGATACTCTGAAACCTATGTGTAAATCAATCACAGGGGAGTGAAATCAGATTGAAACGAATCAAGGCTAATAAATAAAAGAGTCTATGCAGATAGCAGGTAGAATGAAATGCTAGGAACAATTTAGTCGAAGATTGAAACTAATGAAATTAAAATAAAATCTTTAGGTAAATGAGAATCTGCAGTTAGAATAGTTAAAGTTATAGAGACATAGCTTCTAGGAATGAATTCAGTATGTTGGATAAACTTAAAGGACGGTGAGAGAGAGAGAGAAGAGACAGAGAGAGAGAGAGAGAGAGAGAGAGAGAAAGAGAGAGAGAGAGAGAGAGAGAGAGAGAGAGAGAGTCAATTGATAACATTAGAAAGGAAAATGAATCTACATTTGACATAAATGTCTGACACTTCATGATACTTCAAGGGAAGAATATTTACGATAAGGTTTTCTGTCAGATATACCAGACTTCATACACATGTGTCTGATGTGTTCTATTAGTTATACCAGACTTCATACAAATGTGTCTGTTTATTGTGTTGTATTAGATACACTAGACTTCATACACATGTATGTAAGACAGTCTATCGTGTTCTGTTAAACACACAAAGCCTCGTGTATGACAGTCCGGTGTGTTCTGTTAATCACACAAAGCCACCTACACGTGTATATGACAGTCTGGTGTGTTCTCTTCGACACAAAGCCTCACACACGTGTTTAAAGGTTGTCTAAATATAACCTAAACAATAGTACCCCACATTTGTATACAGTGTGAAGAGCCGAATTGAATCTCTTTGATAAGGGGCGTAACAAGGAACATGGAAAGAAATGAAATATTTCAACCCAGAGTCTGCTGAAATCATTCAAGCGTAACATGTACACCCCCATCCACATACACTGTGTGCCTGCAATGAACAATACGGTGCAGTCACCTATCAATGTGAGACATAAAATTATGTCGATATCTCCAGTCTAATATTTAAGGGCAACTTTGGGTCACTTGAGTAGTGAAGGTGTGAGACAATGCGAGCGAGAAAAGGAGGGAGGAGAGAGAGAGAGAGAGAGAGAGAGAGAGAGAGAGAGAGAGAACAAGAAGAAATCAATAATTTGCGTAACTAATCGTTACCGTTAAAAACATCTAAACTAAGAATTAGGAATACATCGTGTAATAATGGACATCTAAACTAAGAATTAGGAATACATCGTGTAATAATGGACATCTAAACTAAGAATTAGGAATACATCGTGTAACAATGGACAAAGAAAGCCCATATAGAGCGATATGAAACTACACACAGGAAATTGAAGGCAGTGAATACAGTAATAAACGATGTAATGGAAATAAATAAAACAGTACGGCCAGAAACATTTAAATAACTGATATCGGGGTTACACTGAAAATGTGTATTTGAGAATAATGAGTTACATAATGGAAATAGACAGAAAAATTAAATAGTTGGGTTGGATGAACAAAGAAATGAATGTGTTATGACGTGTACAAACTGAACGATTAAAGTTAATAAAAAAAAAGAGATGTAAATAGACAAGAACGGAAAAGATCTAAAAGAAAGTGTGTTATAACTTTAATATAGATCAGTGAGACTCGAAATGTATGTAAACATGGTAAACTTTATTTGAGTGTATTTGTGACACGACTATATAGATCATACAACAGCTGTTTAAGCTACCCAACACTTTAATTACGGGGAAGCTAAAGGGAAGACAGAAAATCTGTCGCACAACGCGCGAAACGAGTAACTAATAACAATGAACGTGAGATGATCTTGTCAGACCACAGTGAACGTGAGATTGTCAGACCAGACAAAAGTTGATATATCAATAAGTCAGCTAATGTAAAAAAAAAGCCATCAATCATGTGTCGCGACCAGTGAAACATTTGTCTAGTTAAAGGAAACATGTGTTGAATTGAGAGAGAGAGAGACAGACAATGAGAAGAGAAGTGTGTTTGTGAAGTGATAAGACCGATGTGTACGCAGTTGTGAAACGGACAGACAGAAATGTGTGAAACTGAGAGAATAAAAGAAAATAATACAAAGAAACACACACACACATAAGTCGGCTGGTAAATAATGAGAGAAATTATAGTGGACTTTATATCATAGACTGTACATAATAAAATACACGCGAGTGAGATAGAATGTGTAAGTTCATGAAAGACACTGAATGAGATAGAATGTGTAGGCTATTGAAAGACACAGGAATAAGATAGAATGTGTAAGCTAATGAAAAACACGCGAGAGAGATAGAATGTGTAAGCTAATGAAAAAAACGCGAGAGAGATAGAATGTGTAAGCTAATGAAAGAAACAGGAATAAGGTAGAATGTGTAGGCTAATGAAAGACACGGGAGAAAGACAGAATGTGTTAGCTATTGAAAAGGAATGAAAACAATACAAATAGAAGGATTCAGACTTTCATTAAAAAGAGTTCTGCACTTAACACGAGACAGGCCAATTATTTAAAACCACACATTGATAAAATACGTACTTCCTAATGCTAGAATACATACTATCTATTGCTAGAATACGTACATCCTATTGCTAGAATACATACTACCTATTGCTAGAATACGTACTTCCTATTGCTAGAATACATACTACCTATTGCTAGAATACATACTGCCTATTGTTAGAATACATAATACCTTATGTTAGAATACATTTATAGGTAATTAGGAACTAGTTATATGTAGGACCTGAGAAAACACTAACTATAGACACGGTACATTAAGTATATTGGGAGAGGGAAACATCAGATACAGTACTGAAGAAATGTTCTAAAACTGAAATCACGCTAAGATAAAGACTATTTTGTGGCAGGTAAATGGTAACAGAAACACAAATACAGGTCAAAAAGAACTTATCAAAATGAATTATATAACATCTGTTTAAGAGTTAAAACATATTTATCTGTTTAAGAGTTATAAAATATATGTTTAAGTGTTTTAATATATCAGTTCAAGAGTTTAAAATATATATCTGTTTAAGAGTTATTACATATCTATTTGTTTTAGAGTTATAAAATATATGTTAAAGACATATAACATGCATATCTGTTTAAGAGATAAGACATATATATCTGTAAAAGATTTATAACATATAGGCTATATCTGTTTAAGAGTTAAACATATCTATCTGTTTAAAAGTTATAAAATATCTGTTTAAGAGTTATAAAATATCTGTTTAAGAGTTATAAAATATATGTTTAAGAGTTATAAAATATATGTTTAAGATTTATAAAATATATGTTTAAAGTTATAAAATATATGTTTAAGAGTTATAAAATATCTGTTTAAGAGTTATAAAAATATCTGTTTAAGAGTTATAACATATGTTTAAGAGTTATAACATGTCCGTGTAGAGTTATGACTTAGCCTATCAGAAGGTTAAACTACCAAGTAATATTAGTTTTTCAAAGATTTGTTTCAAACGTTTATACTAAATTAACATAAACAATGCGTACTCTGAATTTTAATGATAAGATGAAGGGTAAAAGTTTAACGAATTAAACATGAAAAAAAAAATCTAGATTAATACGTGATTCAACAGATTAATACGTGATTCAACAGATTAATACGTGATTCAACAGATTAATACGTGATTCAACAATTTTAATTGCAAGAAAAGCATCAAGCTACACAACGATTAGACAACAATCTATATATACCTCGTTTTCCCTGCATGGCTAAAAAGAGAATTGACTACATGAATAGATAATGAATGACAGCATTTCACTATTCATAACTGAATAGTACAAGTAACATTTATAGATATATTCGTGAACCGACAAAGAAAATGTGACATATGAAACACTGAAAGCGAGAATCAAACCATTTAAAAAGAAAAAGTTATAAAAATCGGGAGCTAAACAACCACAACAATAACAAAATAAACAACAAATGTAATGCAATGGTAGGATGTGATAATATTCGGTGTATATACACAGGTGTATCAAAGAAAAGAATTATACAAGAAGCAATGTGTGAATCAAAGGCATTTAGAAACAGACACAGAATAGAGATAGAAAAGTTAGTGCTAACAGTCAGACGGACAGAAAAGAAGGAAATGAGAGAGAAACGCTGGTTCTAACGGTCAGACAGAAAAGAAAAAAAAAACTGAGCTGAGAGAGTAACGGTAGTTCTAACGGTCCGGCAGACAAAAAAAACTGACAGAGAAACGGTGGTTCTAAAGCTGAGACAGACAGAAAAGAAGGATATGAGACAGAAGCGGTGGTTCTTACAGTCAGACAGAAAAGAAGAAACAGAGAGAAACGGTGGTTCTAACAGTCAGACAGAAAAGAAGAAACTGAGAGAGAAACGGTGGTTCTAACAGTCAGACAGAAAAGAAGAAACAGAGAGAGAAACGGTGGTTCTAACAGTCAGACAGAAAAGAAGAAACTGAGAGAAAACGGTGGTTCTAACGTTGAGACAGAAAAGACGGAACCGAGAGAGTAACAGTGGTTCTAACGGTCAGACAGACATAAAAGAAAAAAATGAGACAGAAACTGTGATTATAACGGACAGACAGAAAAGGATAAACTGAGAGAGAAATGGTGGTTGTACCGGTCTTCTAGAGAAAAAAGAAGTAAATGAGAAACAGAAGTTAGACAAGAAAGAACTTAGCCAGATACTGTTAATGAACAGTCAGCTAAAGAGAAAAAGTAGAGCCAGGGACAGAATAGTTCGAGAGAACTATAAGATAGAAATAAAACTAAACGATAAAATGAAATCAAAGCGATCAATGAAAGAGCTGATGTCACTGTCAGTCAATATGGAAGAAACCAACAAAATGGTGGATAAGGACAGCAGGAGAAAAAAGAATGAAACGCAACTATATAAACAAAAGTACAGATTAAACGAATGTAGATAAATCGAACTAACAAAGAGAAAGTTAAAGCTGATTAAATACATACAATGAAAGAAAAGCAAAAAAAAAAAAGTTAAACTAAAAGAAACCAAAAACGAGGATTCAATGTTAAGAAAATCAAAGAGAAAGAAATATGCAAAAATTGTTTACAGAAGAAAACTATCTAAAATACAATAAATGATGGAGACGGTCAGTTATAAAGGAAAGAAGAATACGACACAGTCGTGATAATGGTCAGCTAGAAAGGAAAGAATAATATGACACAGTCGTGATAATGGTCAGCTAGAAAGGAAAGAATAATATGACACAGTCGTGATAATGGTCAGCTAGAAAGGAAAGAAGAATATGACACAGTTGTGTAAACGGTCAGCTAGAGAGAAAGGAAGAATCTGTCTTAGTCGTGAAAACGGTCAGCTAGAGAGGTAAAAAGAATATGACACATTCGTGAAAACGGTCAGCTAGAGAGAAAAGAAGAATATGACACAGTCGTGAAAACGGTCAGCTAGAGAGGTAAAAAGAATATGTTTTAGTCGTGAAAACGGTCAGTTAGAGAGGTTAAAAGAATATGACACAGTCGTGAAAACGGTCAGCTAGAGAGAAAAGAAGAATCTGTCTTATTCGTAAAAATGGGCAGCTAGAAAAAAAAGAAGAAAATGACACAGTCGTGAAAACGGTCAGCTAGAGAGAAATTAAGAATATGACACAGTCGTGTAAACGGTCAGCTAGAGAGGTAAAAAGAATTTGACACAGTCGTGAAAACGGTCAGCTAGAGAGGAAAGAAGAATATAACACATTCGTGAAAACGGTCAGCTAGAGAGAAAAGAAGAATATGTTTTAGTCGTGAAAACGGTCAGTTAGAGAGGTTAAAAGAATATGACACAGTCGTGAAAACGGTCAGCTAGAGAGGAAAGAAGAATATGACACAGTCGTGAAAACGGTCAGCTAGAGAGAAAAGAAGAATATGACACAGTCGTGAAAACGGTCAGCTAGAGAGGAAAGAAGAATCTGTCTTAGTCGTGAAAACGGTCAGCTAGTGAGGTAAAAAGAATATGACACAGTCGTGAAAACGGTCAGCTAGAGAGGAAAGAAGAATATAACACATTCGTGAAAACGGTCAGCTAGAGAGAAAAGAAGAATATGACACAGTCGTGAAAACAGTTAGCTAGAGAGGTAAGAAGAATATAACACATTCGTGAAAACGGTCAGCTAGAGAGGTTAAAAGAATATAACACATTCGTGAAAACGGTCAGCTAGAGATAAAGAAGAATATGACACAGTCGTGAAAACAGTTAGCTAGAGAGGAAAGAAGAATATAACACATTCGTGAAAACGGTCAGCTAGAGAGAAAAGAAGAATATGTTTTAGTCGTGAAAACGGTCAGTTAGAGAGGTTAAAAGAATATAACACATTCGTGAAAACGGTCAGCTAGAGAGAAAAGAAGAATATGACACAGTCGTGAAAACAGTTAGCTAGAGAGGTAAGAAGAATATAACACATTCGTGAAAACGGTCAGCTAGAGAGGTTAAAAGAATATAACACATTCGTGAAAACGGTCAGCTAGAGAGAAAAGAAGAATATGACACAGTCGTGAAAACAGTTAGCTAGAGAGGAAAGAAGAATATAACACATTCGTGAAAACGGTCAGCTAGAGAGAAAAGAAGAATATGTTTTAGTCGTGAAAACGGTCAGTTAGAGAGGTTAAAAGAATATAACACATTCGTGAAAACGGTCAGCTTGAGAGAAAAGAAGAATATGTTTTAGTCGTGAAAACGGTCAGTTAGAGAGGTTAAAAGAATATGACACAGTCGTGAAAACGGTCAGTTAGAGAGAAATGAAGAATATGACACAGTCGTGTAAACGGTCAGCTAGAGAGGAAAGAAGAATATGACACATTCGTGAAAACGGTCAGCTAGAGAGGAAAGTAGAATCTGTCTTAGTCGTGAAAACAATCAGTTATAGAGGTAAAAAGAATATGACACAGTCGTGAAAACGGTCAGCTAGAGAGGTAAAAAGAATATGACACAGTCGTAAAAACGGTCAGCTAGAGAGGAAAGAAGAACCTAAGACAGAATCAGTTTTAAAAACGGTAAGCTAGAGAAGAAAGAAGAATATGACACAATCGTGTAAACAGTCGTCTGGAGAGAAAGAAGAAACTAGGAATCAGTCGTAGAACGGTCAGCTTGAGAAGAAAGAAGAACATGACACAGTCATGAAACGGTCAGCTAGAGAGGTAAAACGAATTTGACACAGTCCTGAAGACGGTCAGCTAGAGAAGAAATAAGAATTTGTCTTAGTCGTGAAAACGGTCAGCTAGAGAGAAAAGAAGAATATGTCGTATTCGTGAAAACGGTCAGCTAGAAAGGAAAGAAGAATATGACACAATGGTGTAAACGGTTCATCTGGAGAGAAAGAAGAAACTAAGAATCAGTCGTAGAAACGGTCAGCTAGAGAGAAAAGAAGAATGTGTCTTATTCGTGAAAACGGTCAGTTAAAGAGGTAAAAAGAATTTGACACAGTCGTGAAAACGGTCAGCTAGAGAGGAAAGAATAATATGACACAGTCGTGAAAACGGTCAGCTAGAGAGAAAGGAAGATTCTGTCTTAGTCGTGAAAACGGTTAGTTAGAGAGGTAAAAAGAATATGACACAGTCGTGAAAACGGTCAGTTAGAGAGGTAAAAAGAATATGATACAGATGTGAAAACGGTCAGTTAGAGAGGTAAAAAGAATATGACACAGTCGTGAAAACGGTCAGTTAGAGAGGTAAAAAGAATATGACACAGTCGTGAAAACGGTCAGTTAGAGAGGTAAAAAGAATATGACACAGTCGTGAAAACGGTCAGTTAGAGAGGTAAAAAGAATATGACACAGTCGTAAAAACGGTCAGCTAGAGAGAAATGAAGAAAATGTCTAAGTTGTTGAAACGGTCAGCTAGAGAGGAAAGTCCAGCTTATGACAGAATCAGGTGTTGCAACGGTCAGCTATAGTGGAAAGAATAGCCTGACAAAGTTGTATAACGGTCAGCCAAATAAGTTTAGACGGTAAAGCAAAGACATAATAAGGTGTCAGTAACGCAAAGAATGAATTAGGTATCAGTAAAGCAAAGAATGAATTAGGTATCAGTAACGCAAAGACAGAGTGAAGCATTAGTAAAGAAAATAAGAATTAGTTATCAGTAAAAGCAATGAATGAATTAGGTGACACTAACGGATAAGGCAGAATAGAGGTATCAGTAACGCAAAGACAGATCAAGTTATCAGCAAAGCAAAGAATAAAGTAGGTATCAGTAAAAGAAAAGTTTGAACTAGGTATCAGTAAAGTCAAGACAGAATAAAATATCAGTAAAGCAAATAATGAATTAGGTATCAGTAAAAGACAAGAATGAATTAGGCATCCGTAAAGTAAAGAATGAATTAGGCATCAGTAAAAGAAAAGAATGAACTATGTTATAGTAACGTTAAGACATAATAACACATCAGTAAAGAAAGAAATAAAATATGTATCAGTAAAAACAAAGAATCAATTACGTATCAATAACGCGAAGGCAGAATAATGTATCAGTAAAAGCAAAAAAAATTAAAATGTCAGTAAATCAAAGACAGAACTAGGTAACAGTAACGTCAAGCTAGAATAAAATATCAGTAAATCAAAGACAGAACTAGGTAATAGTAACGTCAAGTTAGAATAAAATATCAGTAAATCAAAGACAGAACTAGGTAACAGTAACGTCAAGTTAGAATAAAATATCAGTAAATCAAAGACAGAACTAGGTAATAGTAACGCGAAGGCCGAGTAAAGTATCTCTAAAGCAAATAATGAATTAGGTATCAAAAAAATCAAATAATGAATTAGGTATCAGTATAAGACAAGAATGAATTAGGTATCAGCAACGTCAAAACAGAATAAGGTATAAGTAAAGCAAAGACAGAAAAAGAAATCAGTTAAGAAAAGACAGAATAAATTATCAGTAAAGCAAAGAAAAAATTAGGAATCAGTAAAAGCAAAGAATGAACTATGTAACAGTAACGTCAAGACAGAATAAGATTAGAAAGATCGAAGTAGCATAAGAGTTATAAAAACGGTCAGCTAGTTAGAGAGAGAGAGAGAGATTGAACTAGCATAACAGTTATGATAACGGTCACATAGAGAGAAAGATTAAACTAACATAAAGTTCATAAAAAATGATTATCTAGAGAGAAATTATCAGTAAAGCAAGTAATAAATTAAGAACCAGTAAAAGATTAAAGTAACATGACTGTCATAAAAAATGGTAAGTTATAGAGAAAAAATAGTACTAGCATAACAGTTATGAAAACGGTAAGCTAGAGAGAAAGATTGAACTAACGTAACGTAATGAAAATGGTCAGCTTTAGAGAAAGATAGTACTAGCATAACAATTATGAAAACGGTCAGCTAGAGAGAAAGATTTAACTAAGGTAACGTAATGAAAATGGTCAGCTAGAGAAAAAGATTGAATTAGCATAACAGTAATGAAAACGGTAAGCTAGAGAGAAAAACTGAACTAGATAACAGTTATGAAAACGGTCAGCTAGAGAAAAAGATTGAAATAGATAACAGTTATGAAAACGGTCAGCTAGAGAAAAAGATTGAACTAGCATAACAGTTATGAAAACGGTCAGCTAGAGAGAAAGATTGAACTAGCATAACAGTTATGAAAACGGTCAGCTTGAAAGAAAGATCGAAGTAGCAAACAGTTATGAAACGGTCAGCTATAGAGAAAGATTAAAGTAACATAACAGTCATAAAAATGGTCAGCTTTAGAGAAAGATAGTACTAGCATAACAGTTATGAAAACGGTCAGCTAGAGAGAAAGATTAAACTAACGTAACTTAATGAAAATGGTCAGCTAGAGAAAAAGATTGAATTAGCATAACAGTAATGAAAACGGTCAGCTAGAGAGAAAGATTGAACTAGCATAACAGTTATGAAAACGGTCAGCTAGAGAGAAAGATTGAATTAGCATAACAGTTATGAAAACGGTCAGCTAGAGAGAAAGATGAAAGTAGCATAACATTTTGGAAAACGGTCAGCTAGAGAGAAAGTTTGAATTAGCATAACAGTTATGAAAACGGTCAGCTAGAGAGAAATATGAATGTATCATAACAGTTATGAAAACGGTTAGCTAGAGAGAAAGATGAGTGTATCATAACAATTATGAAAACGGTCAGCTAGAGAGAAAGATGAGTGTATCATAACAGTAATGAAAACGGTCAGCTAGAGAGAAAGATTAAACTAACGTAACGTCATGAAAATGGTCAGCTCTAGAGAAAGATAGTACTAGCATAACAATTATGAAAACGGTCAGCTGTAGAGAAAGATAGAACTAGCGTAACAGCTATGAAAACGGTCAGCTAGAGAGAAAGATTGAATTAGCATAACAGTTATGAGAACGGTCAGCTAGAGAGAAAGATGAAAGTAGCATAACATTTAGGAAAACGGTCAGCTAGGGAGAAAGATTAAACTAACGTAACGTCATGAAAATGGTCAGCTAGAGAGAAAGATTGAACTAGCATAACAGTTATGAAAACGGTCAGCTAGAGAGAAAGATTGAACTAGATAAAAGTTATGAAAACGGTCAGCTAGAGAAAAAGATTGAAATAGATAACAGTTATGAAAACGGTCAGCTAGAGAAAAAGATTGAACTAGCTTAACAGTTATGAAAACGGTCAGCTAGAAAGAAAGATTGAATTAGCATAACAGTTAAGAAAACGGTCAGCTAGAGAGAAAGATGAGTGTATCATAACAGTTATGAAAACGGTCAGCTAGAGAGAAAGATTAAACTAACGTAACGTCATGAAAATGGTCAGCTAGAGAGAAAGATTGAACTAGCATAACAGTTATGAAAACGGTCAGCTAGAGAGAAAGATTGAACTAGCATAACAGTTATGAAAACGGTCAGCTAGAGAGAAAGATTAAAATAACGTAACGTCATGAAAATGGTCAGCTAGAGAGAAAGATTGAACTAGCATAACAGTTATAAAAACGGTCAGCTAGAAAGAAAGATTGAACTAGCATTACAGTTATGAAAACGGTCAGCTAGAGAGAAAGATTGAACTAGCATAACAGTTATGAAAACGGTCAGCTAGAGAGAAAGATTGAACTAGCATAACAGTTATGAAAACGGTCAGCTAGAGAGAAAGATTGAACTAGCATTACAGTTATGAAAACGGTCAGCTAGAAAGAAAGATTGAATTAGCATAACAGTTATGAAAACGGTCAGCTAGTGAGAAAGATTGAACTAGCATAACAGTTATGAAAACGGTCAGCTAGAGAGAAAGATTGAACTAGCATAACAGTTATGAAAACGGTCAGCTAGAGAGAAAGATTGAATTAGCATAACAGTTATGAAAACGGTCAGCTAGAGAGAAAGATGGGACTAACAAAACGGTTGTTAAACAGTCTACTAGAGAGAAAGATGGAGCTACTGTAATGGTTTTGTTATTTTTGTCAGTTACAGTTACTGGCTAGAGTCAAAAGACGGACCTGGCGAGAGTCAAAAGACGGACCTGGCTACAGTCAAAAATGGGCCAGGCGAGAGTCACAAGACGGACCTGGCTACAGTCAAAAGACGGACCTGGCGAGAGTCACAAGACGGACCTGGCTACAGTCACAAGACGGACCTGGCTACAGTCAAAAGACGGACCTGGCTAGAGTAAAAATAATCGGACAGTGATTGTCGATAGTTAGATTGAATTCAGGTAGAAATAATATTGGTGTTGGTCAGATATCTGGTAAAAACCATGAGTAGCATAATGAGAAGTTTTAAAACATAAGTAAGTCATATATAAAATGAATAATGAATATGCCAAACACATAAAGCGCTACATTTAAAAAACAATAATAACTATTAAAGGGAAAAAAATCTTAGTGAAAAATGTAAACGATATGTAAAGATGTATCTGTATATCATGAAAGTAATTCTAACTAAATGTAATTCAATATTAATTAAAACGCCAGTCAAACAGACATGTCTTAGTCATTTTTGTGGTAAAGTTTGTAGTCAAGTTTGTAGTCAAGTTTGTGGTCGAGTTTGTGGTCGAGTTTGTGGTCAAGTTTGTAGTCAAGTTTGTGGTCAAGTTTGTGGTGAGGTTTGTAGTCAAGTCTGTAGTCAAGTTTTTGGTCAAGTCTGTAGTCAAGTCTGTGGTCAAGTTTGTGGTCAAGTCTGTAGTCAAGTCTGTAGTCAAGTCTGTGGTCAAGTTTGTAGTCAAGTTTGTAGTCAAGGCAAAAATAAATAAATCAGAAACAAAAGTTTTTATTTAAATTTTTAATCAATCAAAAAAAAAACCTGAAAGAAAATTCCCTGTCATTTTTTTAGGACAAATTAACATAGAAATATGCAACAGAGAGCGAGAGAGAGAGAGAGAGAGAGAGAGAGAGAGAAAGATACGGAGAGAGATTGAGACACAGAAAGAAGCAGAAAAAAGAGCTATAATAATATTAAATTCAAAGTCAAATTAGAAAAGAATATGTATCATCAAACAGGTAAGGCAATATTTAATCATGGCGATATAATATCAAACATATAACATAAGGAAACAAGCAAATAACATAAGCAAATGGATCATGCAAAATACAGACATTTGATATAATAGAAAACGTGCAGAGAGAGCTAGCCAGTTGGAGTCTTCACTCAGAAGTATTTAGGTCAATCAATAATTCGCGTTAAGACCAGCGCGCGATACAACCCATTCACTAGGAGAGACCAAAGATTTGATTTCATTCATAAATTTTGAACCAATGAACTGCGATTATACCGCCACGCGATAGGGAGACCAATAGCTAGCAAGCTCCACCTCTTTTCATTCAATGGAACGTGGGAATCTAATAGAACGTAAAGTTGATTCACACCAAAACCAAAGTTACGTTCAATTAAGTTCCCACGATTTATATTTCATGCACATTTGACAAAGACAAGCAGCATGGCATAACAAGCAGCACGGCATAACAAGCAGCATAGAATAACAAGCAGCATAACATAACAAGCAGCATAGCATAACAAGCAGCATAGCATAACAAGCAGCATAGCATAACAAGCAGCATAGTAAACAAAGAAATATAAAAGAATAACAAATGATTAAGATAAGTTTTTCTATGTTATTTTTTTAAACGGTTAAGTTTAAATTTGTGGCAAGGCAGCCTTATTATATTTGTATTATAATAATAATTGCATTAAAAATTAAGTTGCATTGTTTAAATAGTTGCTATTTAAAATTTATTTTTCTCATCTATGCAAAAAAATTCTAAGAAAAAAGACTCGAAGAAAAAACAATTAAACTCGGAAAAATAAATCTTTAATCTAGCGAATAAAAATTAAAAAGAAGTCTAGAAAGAAAAAAAAGAATTCTAAGTCAGAAAATTAAAAAAAAAACTTACTTGTAAATGAGAAATAAACACAGCTTGTCTTGCTTGGACACCATCACACACCAAGTCTTGTTGGACACCATCACACCACAGGGCTGCTGGACACCATCACACACTGACAAGGTTGAAGGGCGGCTGACATCGGCGCTGGAGAATGAGTCTCTGTGCAGCTGCATGGGGATTTTATTGGAGTCTGAATGTCAAGTATCGACCAACCGGAAACGAGGATTGAGCGATATTGAATTCTAAAAACAAACTTTTTTTTGGATCAATGAATGCACAGGACAGGATGTGCCCGATCAATGAAATGACAGAAAAGTTTTAAATTGAAATTGAGATCTGTGATTGGAGAAGTTTAAAATCGATGAATGCACCGACGTAAAGGACATGTTTTTTACGTTGAAATTTTCATTGTACGGGCTGTTTTTTTTTTTGTTTAATTTTTAATTTTTCTTTTTACAAGTTGAAATTTGAGTTAGACAAAGCCATGTTCAGTCTGTCTGGGGTGTCATCTGCCTAATTAGCACGAGACGGTGTGACCTTTCGGGATATGCCCGACTCTTGCTGCATTCGACAGCAGACGACGACGTGCGGGATGATGACCGACAGCAGACGATTATACATTGGATAAAGACCTTGAATGGACGCCTCAAGATCACTTCAACTGACTTGAGTGACACAATGAGATAATCGTCTGCTGATGTTTCTGTATTGTCGGCAATGAGCGTCGTGATCTGATGACTGCACCGCTGTAATCAAAGGAAACGTGTTTCTAATTATCGCATTAACGACTCATTGAGATACGACCTTTCACCTCACGGACTGCGCACGCGGCAAGTCAGCGTTAATTGATTACAGGCTGTATCAAGTGCGTGATTTTATCAATAAACGGATAAGTAATTTTGTCTCGCGAGGGCGTCAGATGTCCATTCTGAACTTTTTCAAACTTGACATTTTGTCTTGGGATGTTGAACGGTTGGGAATTTAGTCAGATGGGCAGGGTCACTTCTTTATTCTCTTAAAATTAACAAAAGTGTATTGCTGAATAAAAGTTAACTAGCACCTGCGTTAATTACCAGGTGCGTCATTTCACAACGACAAGATAAAGAAAAATTAATTAAAGAGGATGGAAAATGTTTGTAACTTACTGAACTTTTTGAACCTGACATTTTTGGTATGTCACATTAAATTGTAAAATTTGGTTTATGAAATTAAAGGGAGACTAGACCATTTGTATCATCTCAAGGTCAATTCAAAGTTTCTTAATAAATGAATGTTAATTGGTTGCGGACTGCATCGACGACGTAATCTAAACAAGAATAGATACACAAACAATAGATTGAAAAGACCGTTCAATTTGTCTTGTGAACTTTTTCAATTTGACATTTTTTGGACTTTTAGATTAATCAGAAACGGTTTGGGAGGGGGCAGTGTGGGTCGTGCGGGGAAAAGGTCATTTCTTTATCTCCTTTAGTTCAAGTTTCCAACCAAATGTACACTAATTACTTTATTGATGTATTTGGTGCCAAATGTCATAATTATTTCTACCTGATGAAGACATTTCAATTGAAGGGAGGCATCTGTTGTCCCTTTTGAACTTTTGTCAATTTGACATAACCTGATTGTTATTGGTCTAATCTTTTAATGCCGAGTGTTGGGAGAGACAGGGCTAAAGTCATTTTCCTTATCATTTTTAAGTTAGATAAATGTGTCCAACATAATTAGGGCCAAAAACTGCAGGCTGCGTCTAAAGTTATCATCATTATATCATCATGAACTTTTTGAATTTGATATTTAATGAGTGTGACTGGCTTAATGTGTGGGGAAGGGAGGGGGGGAGGAAATGTCTTCTGTTTACCATCTTGAAGTAAATGAACGTTTCTCTTTACCTAATTAAACGTTCATTAGTTGGTCATCATTCGTAATTTCATGAAATACACGAAACAAAATTATTTAAAGAGGCGGTAAATATCTCCTTTGAATTATTCAACTCGACATTTACAGAATGCGATTGTTGACTTATAATAATTGTTCAGTTGGGTGAATAGTTAAGTTGGAAAGGTCATTTCTTGATATTCTTGAGGTCAGTTTAATTTATTTACCAATAATTGTCAATCTCGCACGTGCTCCATTTAATGCATCTACAATAGACAATTTCATTGAATAGAACGTCAAATTTTTCCCATGTGAACTTTTTCATTATGACATTTTTAGACATTCATTTTATTGTCATTTGAGTGTGAAAAGTTCTGGAATATTTTGAGGGGGGGGGTGTAATTTATTGACAATCTTGAAGAAAAATAAATTGCCCAAACCAAATGAACGTTAATTAGATGTCGATTTGTTACTTAGTTTCACCAATTAGCGAATAACGGTTGTCAAATGTCCCATGTCAACTTTTTAGAATTGACATTTTTTTATTGTCACAATGCATCCAACGGAGAGGGGTGAAAGGTCATCACTTGACCCTCCTGAAGTAAATGAAATGTTTCCAAACAAATGAATGTTAATTAGTAACAGTATTCATTAGGCGCCTGATTTCATCATTAAATGATAAAGAAAGTGTTCAAATATCTATTGTGAACTTTTTCAATACGACATTTCTAGACTGACAATTTACTGATAATTCTTGGGGTGTGTGTGTGTAAAATATCTAGAATTTTGTAAGAGAGGGAAAGGTCAATATATGATCTTCTAGAGATACATTGAATTGTCCAAAATAATAAACATTAATTAGTGATAGAATAGTTAGTTTCTTCATTAGACGATGAACTCCATATGTGACGTCTGAACTTTTTCAATTCGCCATTTTAATACGATTGACTTGACCTTGTTATGGTGGGTGATAGAATGAGATAATTTAAATAGGTGGAAGGTCATCACTTGACCCTCCTGACGTAAATGAAAAGTTTCCAACTAATTGAATGTTGATTATTAACATTATTCATTTGTTGCGTGATTTTGTCATTAACTGATGAAGAAAATGTTCAAATATATCTTGTGAACTTTTTGAATACGACATTTCTAGACATACACTAATATTTTAATAACGGTGTGTGTGTGTGTGTGTGGGTGTGGGTGCGAAAAGAATATTGAAAGCCAGGGAAGGTCATTATCTGATCTTCTAGAGATACATTCAATTTTCCAAAATAATAAACATTAATTAGTGACATATTGTTTAGTTGATTAGTTTCTTCATTAGACGATGAAAACATTTTTCTTAAAGAGATTGTCATATGTGACGTCTGAACTTTTTCAATTCGCCATTTTAATTTGATTGACTTGACATTGTTATGGTGGGTGATAGAATGAGATAATTCAAATAGGTGGAAGGTCATCACTTGACCCTCCTGACGTAAATGAAAAGTTTCCAAACAAATGAATGTTAATTATTAGCACCATTCATTAGTTGCGTGATTTCATCATTAAATGATAAAGAAAATGTTCAAATATATCTTGTGAACTTTTTGAATACGACATTTCTAGGCAGACACTAATATTTTGTAATTGTGTGTGATTAGAGAAAGTGGAGATACTGAAAGCGGCAAAAGGTTTAGGTCAAATTTCCAGTCTAATGAACGGTCTAAATCATTTGAGTAATTTCATCAATACATAGTGAACATTTAATTGAAGAGGTCGTCGAATTTCCCTTTTCGAATTATTTCAAATTTATATTTTTGGACAACGATAAACTTTACCATATTGGGAGAAGGGAATTATCGTTTCTTTATGATATAATTAATGTTGAAAGCTAGTTATTTACAGACTGCATCAAATGTCATAATTATTTGACAGAGAATGCCGTTAATAATTTTGTGAACTTTTTCAGTTTTGCTTTTTTGAACAGCGACATTACTATAGACATTTTGATGAAATAAAACAAAAAGTGTAAGGAATGAATGGGTTTCTCGTAATCTCCTGTACAAGGAAAATTAAGGTTTCCAATCAAATTACTGCTAATTACTTAAAAAGTTATACACGTGGTGAGATGTCTACATAATAGAGACTAATTCCTGGTCTAAACTTTTTTCATTTCGACATTTCTAAATAATCACGTTATCTTAATGATCTTTTTAACTTGTAGGTAAAGAAAATTTTCAAACAAATAAATGAATTAGGTGGCACCATTTTTTTTTAGATGATAAAATAAAAAATGTTGAAAATGTCGTCCAATGTCTCTTCAATGTAACTTTTCTGAATGTCAATTTAATTAGATGTGGTAGACGGGGAAAAATGGGAACGGTGGAGGGGGGGGGAGGAATTATTTGATGATCAAAACGTCAATAAATGTTCCCAGCCAAATGAAGTCTGAATAGTCTCGTATTAAGTCACGTGACTTATTTCAATGACATGTATCCCAGATGTGACAACTCCCACCCATAATTACTATTTTGTCACTCATCCCCGACTGGCACACAGACAGGTAGCGCCCCCAACTCGCACACATACACACAGCGTGCCCGACTACCACACATACACACAGCGTGCCCGACTGCCACACATACACACAGCGGGCCAGACACGCACACATACACACAGCGGGCCAGACACGCACACATAACACTGCGGGCCTAACTGGCACACACACACACACACAACGAGCAAAACTGTCACACATACACAAAACGCGCCCGATTGGCACACATACAACACACACAGCGAGCCCGACACGTACACATACACACAGCGAGCCCTACTCGCACAAACAAACAGAGAAATCCCTACTCGCACGTACACATACACACAGCGCGTCCGAGTGTGGTGGGTGACGTGTTTATAGAGGAGGGGGAGTGGGGGGCGTGAAATAATTTGACTTATCATGTAGATAGATTTTAATATTTTTTTGTGTACAATTTTCAAATTCTGCTCCCTAGTTTAGACTTTAGTTTTGTCAACCGCTCGTTCAACTTGTCTTGTTAGTCATCACCTACACCCCCTTCCTCCCACCCCGGTCTTGTGACACACACACCCATCGCCATATTGTCATCTTAACGGGTTTCCTTCCATTCATCCTATTCACTCATCCCCGACTGGCACACTAACACATTGTGCCAAACTGCCACACACACACACAGCGGCCCGAGTGGCACACATACACACGCCGCGCCCAACTCGAACACATACACACAGAGCGCAAAACTTGATTACATACAGACAGCGGGCCCGACTCTCACATATACACACAGCGTGCCTGACTGGCACACATACACACAGCAGGCCCGACTGGTACACATACACAATGTGGGGTCGACCGGCACACATACACACAGCGGGATCGACTGGCACACATACACACAGCGTGCTCGACTGGCACACATACACACAGCGTGCTCGACTGGCTCACATACACACAGCGTGCTCGACTGACACACATACACACAGCGTGCCTGAATGTCACACATACACACAGCAGGCTCGACTGGCACACATACACACAGCGGGCTCGACTGGCACACATACACACAGCAGGCTCGACTGGCACACATACACACAGCGGGCTCGACTGGCACACATACACACAGCGCGCTCGACTGGCACACATACACACAGCGTGCCTGAATGTCACACATTCACACAGCGGGATCGACTGGCACACATACACACAGCGGGATCGACTGGCACACATACACATTGCCTGCTCGACTGGCTCACATACAAACAGCGTGCTCGACTGCCACACATACACACAGCGTGCTTGACTGTCACACATACACACAGCGGGCTCGACTGGCACACATACACACAGCGTGCTCGACTGTCACACATACACACAGCGTGCTCGACTGGCACACATACACACAGCGTGCTCGACTGGCACACATACACACAGCGTGCCTGAATGTCACACATACACACAGCGTGCTCGACTGTCACACATACACACAGCGGGCTCGACTGGCACACATACACACAGCGTGCTCGACTGTCACACATACACACAGCAGTATCGACTGGCACACATACACACACAGCGCCCATCTTGCACACATACACACAGCGCGCCCGACTGGCACACATACACAGAGCGTGCTTGACTGTCACACATACACTCAGCCCGCCCGGCTGGCACACATACACACAGCGTGCTTGACAGGCACACATACACACAGCGGGCTCGACTGGCACACATACACACAGCGTGCCTGACTGTCACACATACACACAGCGGGATCGACTGGCACACATACACACAGCGGGATCGACTGGCACACATACACACAGCGGGCTCGACTGACACACATACACATTGCCTGCTCGACTGGCTCACATACAAACAGCGTGCTCGACTGCCACACATACACACAGCGTGCCTGAACGTCACACATTCACACAGCGGGCTCGATTGGCTCACATACACACAGCGAGCTCGACTGGCACACATACACATATCGTGCTCGTCTAGCTCACATACACACAGCGTGCTCGACTGACACACATACACACAGCGTGCCTGAATGTCACACATTCACACAGCGTGCTTGACTGGCACACATAAACTCAGCGGGCTCGACTGGCACACATACACACATTGTGCCTGAATGTCACACATACACACAGCAGTATCGACTGGCACACATACACACACAGCGCCCATCTTGCACACATACATACCTCGCGCCCGACTGGCACATATACACACAGCGTGCTCAACTGTCACACATACAGTCAGCGGGATCGACTGGCACACATACACGCAGCGTGTTTGACAGGTACACATACACACAGCATGCTCGACTTACACACATACACACAGCGTGCCTGAAAGTCACACATTCACACAGCGGGATCGACTGGCACACATACACACAGCGGGATCGACTGGCACACATACACACAGCGGGCTCGACTGACACACATACACATTGCCTGCTCGAATGGCTCACATACAAACAGCGTGCTCGACTGCCACACATACACACAGTGTGCCTGAACGTCACACATTCACACAGCGGGCTCGACTGGCACACATCTACACAGCGGGCTCGAATGACACACTTACACACAGCGGGCTCGACTGGCACACATTGTGCCTAAATGTAACACATATACATATTGTGCCTGAATGTAACACATACACATAGCGGGATCGACTGGCACACATACACTCAACGTGCTCATCTGGTACACATAAACACAGCGCGACGGCTGGCACATACACTCAGTTCGCCTGAATGGCACACATACACACAGCGGGCTCGACTGGCACACATACACAGCGCGCGCCGACTGGCACATACACTCAGTTCGCCCGACTGGCACACATATACACAGCGCGCTCGACTGGCACACATACACACAGCGCGCCCGACTGGCACATACACTCAGTTCGCCTGACTGGCACACATATACACATCGGGCTCGACTGGCACACATACACACAGCGCGCCCGACTGGCACACATACACTCAGTTCGCCCGACTGGCACACATACACACAGAGAGCACCCATCTGGCACACATACACAGCACGCACCCAACGTTTGCACAGACACTTAGCACCCCCAACTCGCACACATACACACAGAGGGCAGGACTGGCACACATACACACAGCGGGCTCGACTGGCACACATACACTCAACGTGCTTAACTGGTACACATAAACACAGCGCGACGGCTGGCACACATACACACAGCGCGCCCGACTGTCACATACACACACTAAGCGTTCCCTACTTACACAATTGCACATTGCGCGCCAGACTTTTACACATACACACAGCATGCCCGACTGGCACACATACACACAGCGCGCCCGAGTTGCACACATACACACAGCGCACCCGACTTGCACACACACACACACAGCGCGCCCGACTTTTACACATACACACAGCGCGCCCGACTTGCACTCATACACATAGCGCGCCCGATTCGCACACATATACACAGCGCGCCCGAGTTGTACACATTCACACAGCTCACTCGACTTGCACACATACACAAAGCGTGCTCAACTGGCACACATACGCACAGCGCGCCCGACTTGCACACATACACACAGCGCGCCCGAGTTGCACACTTACACACAGCGCGTCCGAGTTGCACACATACACACAGCGTGCCCAACATGTACACAAACATTTAGCGCCCCAACTCGCACACAAACACACAGTTAGCACGACTCGCACACAGATAAAAAGCGCGTACTACTCGCACACATGCACACATTGATTACGACTCGCAAATACATACACACACACAAACACACACACAGTGCGCCGGATTCGCCCACTTACACACACAGCGCGCCCGACTCTCAAACACACACAAAACGCGTCAGACTAGTGCGCGCACATACACACAGCGCGCCAGACTCGCACATTCGTCCAGCGCGCCCATCTCATACAATCCCAAACATCGCGCCCTCTTCTACCACGTCTTGTTCCCCGACCCCTTTACCCCTGGTACCGAGGTTATAGACATATTTCACTTTTTTTTAAACTGTTGTTGAAATATAAATGACCAGCTAAATGAAACTAATGGGATGTAAAAATGGTTTAATACTCAGGGTTCAATAACACTTCGTGAGGAAATAAAAGAACGACATATTAGATTGATAATAGATATATACAAGTATTTTATGGTAAATTATCGGTTTACCAGATAACAAGATTCATTTAAATAGAGTTGTGGCTATATTTAGATGGAATAATCTACACTTCATTATTCTGTTATAGAGATATATATTTTTTTTTATTTTTTTTTTTTTGTAGGGGATGATGGTGTTGTTGGGGGGGGGGGGGGGGGGGGGGGGGGGGGGGGGGGGGGGAGAAGTGAAGGAATTTGTAGATGTGTTTGTATTTGTACAGACTGGCTAATTAGTATTCTTACTAAATATATCAAGACACCTTCTGGTCATATTACAATAACAGGTAAATATTAACCAATGGTGAGCTAGAGCCGCGATTTTCAACCGGTGGTATGTGTACTCCAAGGGGGTAAAGGGTAAAGGTTATGAAGTTGTTCGCTGCGACATATATATTTTGTTGTTTAAAAACAACCAATGAAGAAGATTGCCAGTTTGCTGCGTCACAAAACAACTCACCCAAGTAGCACATTAAAAAGGTAAGCACATTCAATTATAAAAAAAAAAAAGTAAGTTTGTTTGCGAACTTACGTGTGAGGAGTAACAGCTGACATACTCGACCATCTTTTGGGGTACAGTCGAGTAAAAATTTAGAGCCGCTGATCTATAGAGACATAGAACAATTTTCACTACTATATCCTTTTATGAAATAAACTGAATTAAAACGATAACTTTAATATAACAACATAAATGTTAGTAAGTTTTAAGTCATATACAATGTATACTATAAATTATATAGAACACTATTAGGAAAATGCCAGCTCGATATTTCTGTAAAATACTGATTATTAAATTAAACCCAGAATATAAATCAGATATATTTCGCTTACCATACACACAAGTAGATAGCTATACAAATAGATAGCTATACAAGTAGATAGTTGTTATACAAGTATATAGTTTACACAAGTAGATAGTTTATACAAGTAGATAGTAGTTATACAAGTATATAGTTATACAAGTAGATAGTTACACAAGTAGATAGTTATACAAGTAGATAGTTATTTTAACATGGTCATATATTATGGAAACACAGTTGCGTAGCGAGGGGTGGGCACGGGGGCATCACGTCCCTGGCGCTACTTACAAAGGGGCGACAAATGGTATATTTTATTTAAACATTTATGGTTTTCGAATGGGGGGGCGCTAAAAAAGGTATAGTGCCCTAGGCGAGAGTTAAGCTCGCTACGCCACTGCGGAGACAATTTAACTACGGCCGTTTTTTTTTTTTTGTTTCTTTCTGGCACCATTTGTTCAAGAATTTTCAGCGGAATTAATCAAAAAGCGTTTGCTGAACGTGAACTATAACTTTAGCCCAGAACTACCCCTCCCGCCCCATTTATATGTTTTCCTCACATTTGTGATATAATGTCATTTTGTTTCATTTATTAACTCCTTTATTTTTTTGGAAACAAGCTTTGAGCCATACTGTAACCCTTACCCGACCTCGGTCACACCACAGTCAATTGTACAAGATTCATGAAAAAAAAAAAAAATAAATACATTTAAAAATCAACAAAGAGACTCATTTGGTCATCGTTTGGATTATTTATTCAGGTTGTATAATACTAGGTGTAGTACATTATCAATTGTAATCAAATGTAAAATTACTTTTATTTTTCTGAAATTTAACAACATTAGCTCAGTTAATTCTGAATACAGCTGTTGGATTTGTTGGTGACCTCCATGTCAAGTTGTAACAGTTAAGTCTGAACATCAATGCTCTAATGTTAGCTGTGTTTGTTCTAGTTGTAACAGTTAATTCTGAACATCAGTGTGCTAAAGTTATCTGTGTTTAATCTAGTTGTAACTGTTAATTCTGAAAATCAATGCTCTAAAGTTAACAGTGTTTGTTCGACCGTCAACCAACTTATTCCACACTGTTAAACTACTATAAGATGTATGACCACATGCAAAATAAATTATACTTGGATGTAATTTTACAATAGTTGTTTACATCACTTAATGCTAATGTTAGCACGGTTGAATGAACGGCGTGGATGGGTAAAGGGAAGGGAGTGTGTGACCAGTCAATATAGTGGCCAGTGTTGCCAGATTCTATATACAAAAAAGCCAAAACTGAATAAGCTGCTCTCTGACAACACGCCAGAATAATAAACACAATATTTACATCTCGTTTTATATGGTATTCACCAGTCTTCGTATTTACAAAATTCAAAATGTTTGAAGTAGTCGAAACCACTACAGTCCACTAAAACTTCTACCTATGACTCAAAGACATCAAATGCCATTTTGGCAACATTAGTAATGGACAACACGGCTGACCACAGGTAGCTGATAGTGTGTTGTGTAACACGTGAACTTCCCGCCTTGTTACGTGGAGATTGTGTAATCGTAACCTGTGACTTTTCTTCTTGGATTTTTAATTTATATTTCTTTTTTATTATATCTTATAATATGTGAAAATATTGTTTTGAGCATAGAGTGAAGAAGGGATAAACTTGCATTGGAAATAAATCTTTATTAACAGTATCAATGAAACATACAACACAGTGACCATGAACTCATGAGATTATAACCTCTACGCCAAATGTTTATCACCGTCTTTGAACCACTGTCCACGGTCTGCACGAAATAACGTTTCGACCATGTGTAGCTTGTAGTGTGACTAGTGCATTTAGTGTTTGTTTCAGTTATTCGCTGTGATCTTTCTACTTGTACTGCTTAGGCTACATTTCATTTGTTGTTACATTTTTTTTTGGACATTAAAAAATAATCGTTAGTGTATAAGCTAAAATTAATATTGGGAGTAAAACATTTATAATGTTCTAAATGTATATTTGAGATACAGGCAGTTCTGTCACTGATACAAACATACATGTATGAACTTCTCCAACGAACGTAGCTGACCTGTCACAGATATAATCAAAAGGTTTCAACTTATCAATAGAACCTGGTCAATCAGGTCTCAGAAACATCGAGAACCCAGGTAAGTCTATTTCCTAGACAATATATATTTTTTTTTAAATTCTTACGTATCCAGTTTAACATTGGGTCATATGTTAGTTTTCGTTTGTCGACTGTTTGGCTTTTGCCCGCTTCATTTTTCTCTGATTCGATTTACAGTAGGATTAATTGTAAATGTTCAAAATTGCCCCCCCCCAGCCCCAATGACCTTGTTTGTGTGCAGTGTATGGCTGCATGCCTGACACCAAATATAGTATCAATGGTCAGGGGGAGAGAAATCAGTGAGCTAATTGTTGACAGGTAGCAATGAGCTATATACTAGCTAAATATAGAGCTCAGTGACAGGAAGAGATCGTGGAACTCTTATGATAGGTGTGTGTGTAAAGGTGAACTAGTTAGTACAAATCGTGATGTCGGGTACTGCAGATAGTAGATACGTAATAACTACGAGGGGTAGCGTGATTACACGGGGGGACTGAGTGTCCCGGGGAAAAAAAAATACTTTGCATTTTTAGAATCCGCCCCGGTGCAACTAACACAAGGACTATTAAATACAAATAACAATTAATGATAATTCACACAAGTATTCAGATGGTATAAATGTATTATTATTATTATATTATTGTTCTACATCACGTTAGAGTTACTATTAGTTGGGCATAGACATCTGAATGTTGTGGTTTGTGACATTTAAATAATAAAATGAAGTAAACAAATCTGGTCCTATACATATATTATAATTAGGTTATTATTACATGCAAGACTGAGTACTTTGACCTATATATTAACTGAGCCGTTCTAATTGAAAAAAAGTGAATTAGCCGACCTACAAGGTTACAATAGAATGGACCTATGGGCAGTACATTGAGCTTGATGTAGTGGTAGAAACAAAGGCGGATTTATCTGCGGGCCCCGACTTTGGATGGGCCCAAAGCTCCCTCATTAGAAATGCATTTATAATTCACCACTATCCTATTTTTAACTACACCCCTTCCATTCCAATATATATATATATATATATACTACAACCCTTCCATTCCAAATATAAATATATATATATATAACTGTTGTGTGCCCATGGCCTCTGCTTGCATCTACTATCAATATTTTTTTTCTTTTTCTAACCAGCCAATAAACGTTTATTTGTTTACTAGTCTTTCAAAATATTTGTTTAATCTATAACATTTGTCATCACATTGTTTTTAATTAGTTGATGAGAAATGAACAAGCGCGGTTATCACACATTGTCTGTTCTCTGTTTAAATAGTGTGTGTGTGCGCTTGCATGCGTGCGTGTAAGGGTGTGTGAAGTCCCTGCAAGAATGAGATTCAATCTTTAGATTCTATAAACCACTAATTGTGTCGGTTGTATGGTGCCCTTCTTTCAACTCCGCCAAAGCCGATAGTGCAATGACTATGGAAGCATCACGGGAGATATAGCTGGAACTTACATCATGACCTGAAATTGCAATTGGTCCTCACCATTTAAACAGGCTTGCGGAGCCGGGAGCCGCTACTTTTTGCTGGAGCCGGAGCCGAAAAAATCTGGCGGCTCTACGGCACCCAATTTTTTTTTTTTTTTACAGCAGATTTTTTTTTTTTAGCTTTAAAATTCAAAATTTGTTTGAATGTTTGCTTCCTACAATTTGAAATGTTGCCATTTTTACGAACGCCATTTAAATGATAGCGTGCACGCACATCACCACAAGAAATCTTTAATGGGGAATCGTTTTGTGTTCGTTTTAAATCTTGTTTACCCTCCGAAATTATTGAATGGCATGTTATTTCGTTATATATAAAGTTAAAACTGTTTTATTTCATAGAATAATTGTATCAATCATTTAAAATAAATGTTTATAACGACGACAAATCGAACGTGTCAATTCGTATTATTATTTAACCGCGAATTTGTAATAGACTAAAAACAAAATGGTCGCTTTCTGTATTTAACAATTTTATTATAAAATTATTATAAAAATAAAATAGAGTAGATAAATTTATAAGGCTGTGACTTTTCGGACCCGGGTCCAAATAAAATCCGATTGTTATTCGGACCCGTGGCAAATATGCACTTAGCTTAGCTATATTCAAACTTTATTAGACGGAACCCGAAAAAATAATAATACAGAGTCCTCTTAGTA
>JAGDYQ010000075.1:1389469-1483844 GCA_021962125.1 Bulinus truncatus | reverse complement strand
AGCCGAATTTTTTTAAGTTTTGGCTGGCTGACATAATTTTTCGGCTGTTAGCCGGCGTAGCAGAATTTGACCATAAATTGAGTAAATTGACATTTGCGGCTGATTTTCGGCTGATTTTTGGCAGATTACAAAATATTTGGCTAAAATTCGGCTGACGCCTAGAAAATATTGAATTGATAAAACTTCAGCAATAAAACAATTTTATAATACTTGGGGAAAAGTTTTATTATTTAAAACAACAGAAATAAACAGTTGTATATGCTGTCATATTAATACAGTACATGAATACATTCCAATCATTCAGTTTCTGTCACTCAGTACCTTAATAAGCACTTAAAATATCAGTTTATAATTGTCATGAATCAGCTTTCTTCAGAACATGTTCACTAACTAGCTGCGAATGCGATACATCAGCTTTAGACATGATGAATCCACGGGTCATTCTCCAGAATTGTGGCTGCTTCTGACCGTGGAATCAATGATTTGAAATTTGGATCAAGCAGTTGATGCAGCTTAATGTGATCATTTACAGGAAATCGATGGTCAAGCTGGTTGAGAGTTGACAGCTTGATCATTCGTATTTTGTCATCATCATATTTTAAAGTCACGTATAGACTGAATCATCATCAATGTTGAATTCCAACGCTTTGGGCATGATGCCTTCTTTGACTTATCATTGTGTCTATGACTGTCATTGATGGCGTTAGTGCTGCTCTCAGAGGCATCCATTATTGATGCACTGAGCTGATCATCTACAAGAAGCAATTCGCACACTTAAGACATACCTTCTTTCAGGGTCTTTATCATTTCTTTATCCTCTGTGAATGCTGCATCGTCTTCTATAATTGCGGTATTGAAGTTCTTCATTTTTATTGATGCTGTAGGTAGTATTAAGGTGCAATACGTGTGCTGTAAAGTGCTGATAAAAGTCAACCTTCAAAAGCTTTGAAGTCTTTATCATAATTGCAGCACCATCGTGGCAGCTAGTATTTTGTGATCAACAGAAAATCTTTTCATGACAGAGCTGATATGGTCAGCAAGGTCATGTGCAATAAGATTAAGTAATGCGACAGTTAATATAACGGCGAACGAAATACGGCGGCTAATGAGGCGCGCCGCATATTTTTCGGCGGATTTACGGCGGACGAAAACTCGGCGGCGTAGCCGGCTGAGGGGTCTAGTCTAGGGTTCTACTAAGCGGACTCTGTATTATTATTTTTTCGGGTTCCGTCTAATAAAGTTTGAATATAGCTAAGCTAAGTGCATATTTGCCACGGGTCCGAATAACAATCGGATTTTATTTGGACCCGGGTCCGAAAAGTCACAGCCTTATAAATTATATACTCTATTTTAGATATTCTGTTTATAATAAAATTGTTAAATACAGAAAGCGACCATTTTGTTTTTAGTCTATTACAAATTCGCGGTTAAATAATAATACGAATTGACACGTTCGATTTGTCGTCGTTATAAAAATGTATTTTAAATGATTGATACAATTATTCTATGAAATAAAACAGTTTTAACTTTATATATAACAAAATAACATGCCATTCAATAATTTCGGAGGGTAAACAAGATTTAAAACGAACACAAAACGATTCCCCGTTAAAGATTTCTTGTGGTGATGTGCGTGCACGCTATCATTTAAATGGCGTTCGTAAAAATGGCAACATTTCAAATTGTAGGAAGCAAACATTCAAACAAATTTTGAATTTTAAAGCTAAAAAAAAAAAATCTGCTGTAAAAAAAAAAAAAATTGGGTGCCGTGGAGCCGCCAGATTTTTTCGGCTCCGGCTCCAGCAAAAAGTAGCGGCTCCCGGCTCCGCAAGCCTGTTTAAATGGTGAGGACCGATTGCAATTTCAGGTCATGATGTAAGTTTTTGCTATATCTCCCGTGATGCTTCCATAGTCATTGCACTATCGGCTTTGGCGGAGATAAAAGAAGAGCACCATACAACCAACCCCATTAGTGGTTTATAGAATCTAAAGATTTTATCTCATTCTTACAGGGACTTCACACACCCTTACACGCACGCATGCAAGCGCGCACACACACACACACACACACACACACTATTTAAACAGAAAACAGACAATGTGTGATAACCGCGCTTGTTCATTTCTCACCAACTAATTAAAAACAGTGTGATGACAAATGTTATAGATTAAACAAATATTTTGAAAGACTTGTAAACAAATAAACGTTTATTGGCTGGTTAGAAAAAAAAAATATTGATAGTAGATGCAAGCAGAGGCCATGGGCACACAACAGTTATATATATATATTTATATTTGGAATGGAAGGGTTGTAGTATATGTATATATATATATATTATATATATATATATATATATATATATATATTGGAATGGAAGGGGTGTAGTTAAAAATAGGATAGTGGTGAATTATAAATGCATGTCTAATGAGGGAGTTTTGGGGCCCATCCAAAGTCGGGGCCCGCAGATAATCCGCCTTTGTTTCGAACACTACATCAAGCTCAATGTACTGCCCATAGGTCCATTCTATTGTAACCTTGTAGGTCGTCTAATTCACTTTTTTTCAATTAGAACGGCTAAGTTAATATATAGATCAAAGTACTCAGTCTTGCATGTAATAATAACCTAATTATAATATATGTATAGTACCAGATTTGTTTACTTCATTTTATTATTTAAATGTCACAAACCACAACATTCAGATGTCTATGCCCAACTAATAGTAACTCTAACGTGATATAGAACAATAATATAATAATAATAATACATTTTATACCATCTGAATACTTTTGAGAATTATTAATTGTTATTTGTATTTAATAGTCCTTGTGTTAGTTGAACCGGGGCGGATTCTAAATTGCAAAGTATTTTTTTCTTCCCCGGGACACTCAGTTCCCCTCGTAGTTATTATGTATCTACTATCTGCAGTACCCGACATCACGATTTGTACAAACTAGTTCACTTTTACACACAACTTTATCATAGAGTTCCACGATCTCTTCCTGTCACTGAGCTCTATATTTAGCTAGTATTTAGCTCATTGCTACCTGTCAACAATTAGCCAACTGATTTCTCTCCCCCTGACCATTTATACTATATTTGGTGTCAGGCATGCAGCCATACACTGCACACAAACAAGGTCATTGGGGATGGGGGGGAAGGCAATTTTGAACATTTAAAATAAATCCTACTGTAAATCGAATCAGAGAAAAATGAAGCGGGCAAAAGCCAAACAGTCGACAAACGAAAACTAACATATGACCCAATGTTAAACTGGATACGTAAGAATTTAAAAAAAAATATATATTGTCTAGGAAATAGACTTACCTGGATTCTCGATGTTTCTGAGACCCGATTGACCAGGTTCTATGATAAGTTGAAACCTTATGATTATATCTGTGACAGGTCAGCTACGTTTGTTGCAGAAGTTCATACATGTTTGTATCAGTGACAGAACTGCTTGTATCTCAAATATACATTTGGAACATTATAAATGTTCTACTCCCAATATTAATTTTAGCTTATACACTAACGATTATTTTTTAATGCCCACAAAAAATTGAAACAACAAATGAAATGTAGCCTAAGCAGTACAAGTAGAACGATCACAGCGAATAACTGAAATAAACACTGAATGCACTAGTCACACTACAATCTACACATGGTCGAAACGTTATTTCGTGCAGACCGTGGACAGTGGTTCAAAGACGGTGATAAACATTTGGCGTAGAGGTTATAATCTCATGAGTTCATGGTCACTGTGTTGTATGTTTCATTGATACTGTTAATAAAGATTTATTTCCAATGCAAGTTTATCCCTTCTTCACTCTATGCTCAAACCAATATTTTCACATATTATAAGATTTAATAAAAAAGAAATATAAATTAAAAATCCAAGAAGAAAAGTCACAGGTTACGATTACACAATCTCCACGTAACAAGGCGGGAAGTTCACGTGTTACTCAACACACTATCAGCTACCTGTGGTCAGCCATGTTGTCCACTACTAATGTTGCCAAAATGGCATTTGATGTCTTTGAGTCATAGGTAGAAGTTTTAGTGGACTGTAGGGGTTTCGACTACTTCAAACATTTTAAATTTTGTAAATACGAAGACTGGTGAATACTATATGAAACGAGATGTAAATATTGTGTTTATTATTCTGGCGTGTTGTCAGAGAGTTGCTTATTCAGTTTTGGCTTTTTTGTATATAGAATCTGGCAACACTGGCCACTATATTGACTGGTCACACATTCCCTTCCCTTTACCCATCCACGCCGTTCATTCAACCATGCTAACACTAGCATTAAGTGATGTAAACAACTATTGTAAAATTACATCCAAGTATAATTTATTTTGCATGTGGTCATACATCTTATAGTAGTTTAACAGTGTGGAATAAGTTGGTTGACGGTCGAACAAATTCAGTTACCTTTAGTACATTGATGTTCAGACTTAACTGTTACAACTTGAACAAACACTGTTAACTTTAGAGCATTGATTTTCAGAATTAACAGTTACAACCAGTGGCGTAGCTAGGGTGGGGGGAAGGGGGTCCAAATTTGAGCGTCCCCTGGGCCCCCGCTTGAGGGGGGCCCCTAAACGAGTTTCCATTTTTTTTATTTTAACACTAAATATTAAATACTAGCTGTAACCGCCACGCGCTGCCGTGACTAAGCCTTCTGTAACGACTAAAGTCGGTTATGTTTTTATAACATACTTTGGAATGGCTGGAAATGCGCCATAGGTACAATGTTGGTCACGTTTAGAGAGAGTTAGTATTTTTAGGGGACACATACATGTTAAGTTAGATGACCTAGTTAGGCTGGAATTAAAAGCAAGGCTAAGCGTCATTGTATTTTCGAGAGAAAAATGTTGTGATAAGCTAATTATCTACTGTCTGGTTTCGTGTACATGGCGCCAAACTTCTACATGTGCTTGATTAGTGATACATAGAGCATTTTTGAGCATTGTATTTACAAGAATATAGATTAAACATTGTATTTTCAAGAATATGGATCACTGGATCATGGATGAGTTAATTAATTAAGGGGAGAAAGGAGGAGAACAGAGAGGTACATAACAGACATGCAGTTCGACAAAATAGGCAGCACACAGGATAGAGTAGTGATGTTTCGGTGAATATGTATCTTGCAGTGTATAGTTTCATTCTATATTTATTTTGAAATTAAATTTTGCGTAATCGTCAAATAAAGTATATAAATCGGACATGGCAGTTTATTTAATTTATTTGTGATGTATGTGATTGAGTACAAGCTTAGATAAAGTGTCAATCCCTACCAGAGAAGAGAAGACATATACAGATCGTCACAAGAACTCACAATGCATAACTAATAATACAAGTAGTTATGACACCTACTTTAATGTAAAAGTAAGTATGGAGAAAAATTTCTTTTCAAATTCAGTTTTTTTTAATTTAATGCAATTTTGTGTGTAAATTTCAAGGCAATTGGTGAAGAACTATAGATGTTATTAACTAGGCGTGAATCCTATTTACATTTTATTTACATAGATAAAGCCACCGCCATGTAATCTTGTTATGCACGTTAATATATAAGTTAGTGCAGAGGCGTCACTCGGAGGGTGCGGGCCGCACCGGGTGACAC
The DNA here is from genome assembly GCA_021962125.1 of Bulinus truncatus. Taxonomy (NCBI): domain Eukaryota; kingdom Metazoa; phylum Mollusca; class Gastropoda; family Planorbidae; genus Bulinus; species Bulinus truncatus. Next base: position 1,478,218 of record JAGDYQ010000075.1, on the reverse strand, counting down.
CACAATGAACAATTCTATATTTCATAGCAGATAGAACTCGGCATAGTCAGTTTTATAATCGATCATAGTCAAAAACATGATCAGTAGCACATGGTGTCACCATACGAGCAGTAGCACAGGGTGCCACAATACGAGCAGTAGCACAGGGTGTCATTATGCAGAGCGTCTGGAGCTTAGGTAAATGAATCTAATTCAAAGCTGCTCGGATCAATCTGGAGTTTTTTGTAAACGCGCTAGAAAAAAGGACGGAGGTAGTCACGTGGTTTTATGAAATAGGAGACGTAGTTTATAAGCTAAGTAATATAGGGCCTATATATTTCTGAAATACAGTCAGTAATACTATCGTTTTCATCGCTTAAATATTTTAAAGTAAATTCTCTAAGGCGAAGACCGTATAGAGCAGGAAAATTCGAAATATGTACAATTGTTCATGTTGGAAGTCTTGGGGGAGGGGGGGTGACACCCTGAATTGTCAGTATCGGGTGACACCAACCATAGTGATGCCACTGAGTTAGTGATACTTTTGCATGTATTCCACACAAATAAAAACCGGTAAAAAGTTTACTAAAAGTGTCAAAATATAGTTTTGGTTGTTGTAAAACACGTTATCTTGACGGCATTGTATCTTCCTTTTTTTGTCCATGCTATAATCCATCTATCCATAGACATAAATAGAAGGGTCATAGTTCGTATACTTATGTCTATTCGTCTGACGAAATCTCACAATCGTGGAGGATGAAACAAATATACATAATTTTTTGAATATTTTTTATTTGTGAAATGTAAAGAGTGTTATTCTTTACAGAGAAATTTCACCCATTCCGAAAGAATGAGTTTACCAGAGTGGGGCTACAAAACGGAAAAAGCGTGCTACAGAAAGACGAGAGGCTGCAAAATCAAGAAAAATTTGAAGGTTTTTTTTAAGAAGAAACCTGATAATAGCATTGAAAACAAAGAAGACCATGAACATGGCGAAGAAAAGTATCACCATCCAGATAATTCATATAAAGATACAGCTGTGTAGCAGTAGTGTTGTTTTTGTTGACGAAAACTAAAACTAAAACCTTCGTTGACGAAAATGTTGACTTTTCGTCAACGAGAACTAAAACTAAAATTAGCAGCAAGACTAAAACTAGACGAAAACTAAAATTATTACAGAAAAAACGAAATAAAAACTGAAACTAAAATATAGTGTTGCTTTCGTTCACGAAAACTAAAACTAAAACCTTCGTTAACGAAAATGTTGACTTTTCGTCAACGAGAACTAAAACTAAAACTAAAATTAGCAGCAAGACTAAAACTAGACGAAAACTAAAATTATTACAGGAAAAACGAAATAAAAACTGAAACTAAAATATGACCTGGTTCTAAAACAACACTATGTAGCAGCAGCTGTCAAGTACTTAGCAAAAACCAACTCAAGCTTACTTGGCCACAAAGAAGAACTAGATTCTCCAAGTCCTGGGAACGTCCTAGAATCTTTGAAATTTCTTACAGAATTTGATGAAGTTACGTAACATCTGGGGGACGGGTGGTCGTGCGGTGTAGAGCGCTCGACTGTCGACCGGATGGTCCCGGGTTCGAATCTCAATGAGAACCTTGGGATTTTTTCAGGTCCTGGTGAAAGTCCCCAAGTCCACCCAGCTTTAAATGGGTACCTGACTTAAAGTTGGGGGAGTAAAGGCGGTTGGGCGTTGTGCTAACCACATAACCCCTTCATATGCCGAGGTTATAGAAACAGATGAATTCTACACTTCATCTGCCCCGAAGGCCCGTTAGGGTTAAGGGAACTTTACTTTTTTTTTACGTAACATCACTTGAATAATTCAACATGAGTTCATAAGCTTGATGGGCAATAAAGATAGGGAATCAATTGTTGGGAAAGTCAAGCAAGTTTGTTACTTTTTTCTGATGTTTGATTCCACTCCAGATGTTTCTCACAAAGAACAAGTATCCCTTAAAGTTCGTAACTTGGATGTCGAGAATTTTGAAATTGTGAAGCGAGATGCACAACATAATGAAGAACTAGTTCTGAAAACTCTTTAAGACATTGAACTAGACTTTAATCTGTGCACAGATCAAACCTATGATAACGCAGCCGTAATGAGTGGCCGTCTGTCTGGCCGGCAGAAACGTCTCTTAGACATAAATCCAAACGTAACATTTCTGAACTGTGATAATCACTCTCTCAACTTGGCAGCTCTTCATTCTGCTGAGATTGATCTAGGAATTATCACCTTTTTTCATGAATCGCTCAACTTATTTTCCAATTCGACCCAGAGATAGACCAAACTGAAATAAACTGGAGCCGGGAAACTAAAAAAGGAGAGTAGTAGGCCTACAAGGTGGTTCTCAAGAGAAGAAGCTACGTCGTCAGTTTCCTTGCATCTTGACAAAGATGCTGAAGAGATTAAGACCCTTTCATGCTTTCTGCAAAATGATGAGAAACAGACGAAACTGATCACACAATCCATCAAAAGAGCATAAGAAGTCATTGGATGCTATGGATTTCCAGTAGGCAAAACAACCAGAAAAAAGAAAAGACTTGATGGGGAGTTAAGTTCTGATGTAGGATTGTAAATAGAACTGCAATTCAAACGTGTTGCGACGGAAGTGCTTGACAGAATTCATATGGAGATAAATGATAGATTCCAAAGGTTGCAAAACCATGTGGGCCCTTTGGGGTTCTTCTTAAACCATGACACCTGTTGAATTCTATGGATGATTACACACTGATGAAAAACTGTTACATTTTCCTGTTTGTATGATGACATACAGGCAAATCACTTTTTTCAATGGTGTCATTGATGCACGAGCACTTTCATCAACAAACCAGTACCACAATCACCAACTGACTTATTGAGGAAGCTGGCTTCATATGATAATGATGTTTGCTCAAACCTTGCAACCTCCATCCGAATACTGCTAGCTCAGGCCACTTCCATTGCATCATGAAAGAGATCATTCTAAAAACTCAAGTTAATCAAAAACTATATCAGGAGTACAATTACGCTAGAAAGACTTAGCAGCATGGCTTTAATGTAAGTGAAGTCAAAAATACTAGACAACATTGACTTAGATGATGTTATAAATGCCTTTACTGCACAGAAAGCACGACGTGAGGCAAAATGAATTGAGATTTTTCACTTGTGCATTATCTCGTAACTAAACAATAGAGTTATTCATTAAAAGAGTTTTAATGATTATTTTTTGTTAATTTTATTGATATACTGTACTAATTTGAATTTAGACATATATTTATTAAGTACGTTATCTCATGTCATGATATCGTATATCAAATCTGCAGGGGCCCCCAAAAAGGCCAAGCCCCCCGGGCCCCCAAACCCCTAGGGGCGACTCTGGTTACAACTAGAACAAACACAGATAACTTTAGCACACTGATGTTCAGAATTAACTGTTACAACTAGAACAAACACAGTTAACATTAGAGCATTGATGTTCGGACTTAACTGTTACAACTTGACATCGAGGTCACCAACAAATCCAACAGTTGTATTCAGAATTAACTGAGCTAATGTTGTTAAATTTCAGAAAAATAAAAGTAATTTTACATTTGATTACAATTGATAATGTACTACACCTAGTATTATACAACCTGAATAAATAATCCAAACGATGACCAAATGAGTCTCTTTGTTGATTTTTAAATGTATTTATTTTTTTTTTCATGAATCTTGTACAATTGACTGTGGTGTGACCGAGGTCGGGTAAGGGTTACAGTATGCCTCAAAGCTTGTTTCCAAAAAAAGAAAGGAGTTAATAAATGAAACAAAATGACATTATATCACAAATGTGAGGAAAACATATAAATGGGGCGGGGGTGGGGTTAGTTCTGGGCTTAAGTTATAGTTCACGTTCAGCTAACGCTTTTTGATTAGTTCCGCTGAAAATTCTTGAACTAATGGTGCCAGAAAGAAACAAAAAAAAAACGGCCATAGTTAAATTGTCTCCGCAGTGGCGTAGCGAGATTAACTCTCGCCTAGGGCACTATACCTTTTTTAGCGCCCCCCATTCGAAAACCATATATGTTTAAATAAAATATACCATTTGTCGCCCCTTTGTAAGTAACGCCAGGGACATGATGCCCCCGTTCCCACCCATCGCTACGCAACTGTGTTTCCATAATATAAGACCATGTTAAAATAACTATTTACTTGTATAACTATCTACTTGTATAACTATCGTATAACTATCTACTTGTATAACTATATACTTGTATAACTACTATCTACTTGTATAAATATCTACTTGTATAAACTATCTACTTGTATAACTACTATCTACTTGTATAGCTATCTATTTGTATAGCTATCTACTTGTGTGTATGGTAAGCGAAATATCTCTGATGTATATTCTGGGTTTAATTTAATAATCAGTATTTTACAGAAATATCGAGCTGGCATTTTCCTAATACATGTAGTGTTATATATAATTTATAGTATACATTGTATATGACTTAAAACTTACTAACAGTTATGTTGTTATATCAAAGTTATCGTTTTAATTCAGTTTATTTCATGAAAGGATATAGTACTGAAAATTGTTCTGTCTCTCTAGCTCAGCGGCTCTAAATTTTTACTCGACTATACCCCGAAAGATGGTCGAGTTTATCAGCTGTGACTCCTCACACGTAAGTTCGCAAACAAACTTATTTATTTATATAATTGAATGTGCTTACCTTTTTAATGTGATACTTGGGTGAGTGGTTTTGTGACGCAGCAAACTGGCAATCTTCTTCATTGGTTGTTTTTAAACGACAAAATATATATGTAGCTGCGAACAGATTCATAACCTTTCCCCTTTACCCCTTGGTTGAGAATCGTGGCTCTAGCTCACCATTGGTTAATATTTACCTGTTATCGTAATATGACCAGAAGGTGTCTTGATATATTTAGTAAGAATACTAATTAATTAGCCAGTCTGTACAAATACAAACACATCTACAAATTCCTTCACTTCTCCCCCCCCCCTCTCTCTCTCTTGCGCACAATCTCTCTCTCGCTCTCACTCGCTCGCTCTCTCTTTCTCCTGTCGGATCTATCTAATATAACTATCCATTCATGTAGGCCTACTTATATACCATTATATATATATATATATATATATATATATATATATATACATACAGATCAATGGAGTGTAGATTATTCAATCTAAATATAGCCACGACTCTACTTAAATTAATCTTTTTATCTGTTAAACCAATAATTTACCATAAAATACTTGTATATATCTATTATCAATATAATATGTCGTTCTTTTATTTCCTCACGAAGTGTTATTGAACCCTGAGTATTAAACCATTTTTACATCCCATTAGTTTTATTTAGCTGGTCATTTATATTTCAACAACAGAACGTACAGTTTAAAAAAATGAAGTAAGTCTATAACCTCGGTACAAGGGGTAAAGGGGTCGGGGAACAAGACCTGATAGAAGAGGGCGCGATGTTTGGGATTGTATGAGTTGGGCGCGCTGGATGAATGTGCGAGTCGGGCGCGCTGTGTGTATGTGCGAGCACTAGTGTGACGGGTTGTGTGTGTATTTGAGAGTCGGGCGCGCTGTGTGTGTATGTGGGCGAATCCGGCGCATTGTGTGTGTGTGTGTATGCATTTGCGAGTCGTAATCGATGTGTGTATGTGTGCGAGTAGTACGCGCTTTGTATCTGTGTGCGAGTCGTGCTAACTGTGTGTTTGTATGCGAGTTGGGGCGCTAAGTGTTTGTGTACATGTCGGGCACGCTGTGTGTATGTGTGCAACTCGGGCGCGCTGTGTGTATGTGTGCAACTCGGGCGCGCTGTGTGTATGTGTGCCAGTTGAGCACGCTTTGTGTATGTGTGCAAGTCGAGTGAGCTGTGTGTATGTGTACAACTCGGGCGCGCTGTGTATATGTGTGCAACTCGGGCGCGCTATGTGTATGAGTGCAAGTCGGGCGCGCTGTGTGTATGTGTGCAAGTCGGGCGCGCTGTGTGTATGTGTGCAACTCGGGCGCGCTGTGTGTATGTGTGCCAGTCGGGCGCGCAGTGTGTATGTGTAAAAGTCTGGCACGCAATGTGGATGTTTGTAAGTAGGGAACGCTTAGTGTCTGTGTACCAGTTGGGCGCGCTGTGTGTATGTGTGCAGTATGGGCGCGCACTGTGTATTAAGATCGAATTTAAGCCGATATAATAATACTTCTATATATACGATGTTGACCATGGGCTAAGGGAAATGTTTGTCGATTTAAAAGATCATGTCTGTCAACACAATATGTCAATAAGCATGTTTCTAAGATGTTTTACCGATATAAAGGATTGGTTTTCGATAACTGTGGTTCTTATGCTGTTTGTTTTACCGTCTGCTATAAAATGTGTGTCTGGCGCGAAAATTAAAAGGTACATTACTGATACGGTCAGTATTGACCTTGGGCTAAAACTACTAATTTTGTTTGTTTTTTTAACCTTGTAAGATAAGCTGTCTGTTGATGTAAAGGTAACAAGGGATTAACTTTAGACCACTGTCGCTTGAATGGCTATAGCTGCATAATTTAAAAAAAAAACACTTAAAAATAATTATTTATTTGTATATATTTACATCCGGGTATTATATATTACATTTTAAATAAAAAGGGGGGGGGGGGTAAAAAAATTGATTTTATAGCAAAAGTAGGGGTTAGGTTGATTGGTGGTTTTATCCACAGAGGGTTTTGTCCGTGGAGGTTTTGTCCAATGGGGTTTTCTTTCCGGATACCGTGCAAGATGGGCACGCTGTGTGTATGCGTTTCATGAACGGCGCTGAGTGTATGTGTGCCAGTCGGGCGGGCTGAGTGTATGTGTGCCAGTCGGGCGGGCTGAGCGTTTGTGTGCCAGTCGGGCGAACTGAGTGTATGTGTGCCAGTCTGGCGGGCTGAGTGTATGTGTGCCAGTCGGGCGAACTGAGTGTATGTGTGCCAGTCGGGCGCGCGCTGTGTATGTGTGCCAGTCGATCCCGCTGTGTGTATGTGTGCCAGTCGGGCGCGCTGTGTGTATGTGTGCCAGTCGAGCGCGCTGTGTGTATGTGTGCCAGTCGGGCGAACTGAGTGTGTGTGTGCCAGTCGGGCGAACTGAGTGTATGTGCCAGCCGTCGCGCTGTGTTTATGTGTACCAGTTGAGCACGTTGAGTGTATGTGTGCCAGTCGAGCCCACTGTGTATATATGTGCCAGTCAAGCGCGCTGTGTGTATGTGTGCGAGTTGGGGAAGCTAAGTGTCTGTGTAAAAGTCGGGTGCGCGGTGTGTATGTGTGCCAGACGGGCGCTCTGTGTGTATGTGTACCAGTTGAGCACGTTGAGTGTATGTGTGCCAGTCGAGCCCACTGTGTATATATGTGCCAGTCAAGCGCGCTGTGTGTATGTGTGCGAGTTGGGGAAGCTAAGTGTCTGTGTAAAAGTCGGGTGCGCGGTGTGTATGTGTGCCAGACGGGCGCTCTGTGTGTATGTGTGCCAGTCGATCCCGCTGTGTGTATATGTTACATTCAGGCACAATGTGTATATGTGTTACATTCAGGCAGAATGTGTATATGTGTTACATTCAGGCACAATGTGTGTATGTGTGTCATTCGAGCCCGCTGTGTGTATGTGTGCCAGTCGAGCCCGGACGAAACCCCCAGCGGACAAAACCCTCACGGAAAAAACCCCCACGGACAAAACCCCCAGCGGACATAACCCCCAGCGGACAAAACACCCAGCGGACAAAACACCCAGTGGACAAAACACCCAGCGGACAAAACACCCACTTAAAAAAATATTATTTATTAATTATTTATTAATCAATCATTACTTTTATTATAAAATGTAATATCCCCCCCCAATCTTTATTATAAAATGTAGAAAGTGAAAGTAGGTCAGGGCATAGGTAAACTTAAGTTCAAGTGTTGGGACAGTTTAACGTAATTCGATATGAGACGGGTGGAAAGAGAGGGAGACAGAACCCATTAACTTTAACAGGTAGGGGAATTTTAGACAATAAAGAATAGTGTCACAGTAGAATTCTGGAAGATGCGTAGACGTGGGTAGTTCATGAGTTCAGGGTTAGGGGTGTACTACAATTGAATAAAGTTTAGAATCATAGTGTCGGTTTGGAGGAATTCAAGTAACATGAGAGGTGCAATGTCACCTGTATTCTGCTAAGTTCACCAAACTCTTAATTATGTATTGAATTGGGGTGGAACCAACAAACAGGAGACTTGAGAATGATAGGATATTTTGTCCAGCTAGCCTATATAAGAGAATGTAAGTTTAGTTCGGGAGGAATTGTTGAGCGTATTCGATTTGAAGTGTTTAATTTCCATATCTCATTAAGGGTTCTTTTTTCCTCGTAAATTTAGCTTTTAAACACAATTTGAAACAAGGCTTACAAATTTCATTATATTTTAATGTCGTGAGTTAGAATATGGAGATAATAAAAAACAACAAAGGTGGTATTAAGTTGTGTGTTTAATTAATTAATTAAGACATAATAATAATTTAAAAAGGTGCTAAATAAAATAATAACTATGGCTATGTTTCATATTGAGCATTTATGATCAACAAAAACAGGTTTTAAATTCAAATTCATTTACATGATTTATGTGATTTACAAACCACCCGCTAAGCAGGTCACAGAAAGTTAAACTAATTAAAAGCTAATAATAATAAAAAATAAATTCTAGCTGCAATAAATCGCTTAAAACAATATTGTGGGGGTTTTGTCCGCTGGGGGTTTTGTCCGCTGGGGGGTTTTGTCCGCTGGGGGTTTAGCCCTACACTCGTGTATGTGTGCCAGTCGATCCCGCAGTGTGAATGTGTGACATTCAGGCACGCTGTGTGTATGTGTGTCAGTCGAGCACGCTGTGTGTATGTGTACCTGTCAAACACGCTGTGTGTATATGTGCCAGTCGATCCCGCTGTGTGTATGTGTGACAGTCGATCCCGCTGTGTGTATGTGTGACAGTCGATCCCGCTGTGTGTATGTGTGACAGTCGAGCACGCTGTGTGTATATGTGCCAGTCGGGCGCGCGGTGTGTATGTGTGCAAGATGGGCGCTGCGTGTGTATGTGTGCCAATCGATACTGCTGTGTGTATGTGTGACATTCAGGCATGCTGTGTGTATGTGTTACATTCAGGCACACTGTGTGTATGTGTGTCAGTCGAGCACGCTGTGTGTATGTGTACCTGTCAAACACGCTATGTGTATGTGTGACAGTCTAGCCCGCTGTGTGTATGTGTGCCAGTCGGGCTTGCGGTGTGTATGTGTGCAAGATGGGCGCTGTGTGTGTATGTGTGCCAGTCGATCCCGCTGTGTGTATGTGTGACAGTCGAGCACGCTGTGTGTATATGTGCCAGTCGGGCTCGCGGTGTGTATGTGTGCAAGATGGGCGCTGTGTGTGTATGTGTGCCAGTCGATACTGCTGTGTGTATGTGTGACAATCGAGCACGCTGTGTGTATATGTGCCAGTCGGGAGCGCGGTGTGTATGTGTGCCAGTCGATACTGCTGTGTGTATGTGTGACATTCAGGCACGCTGTGTGTATGTGTGACAGTCGAGCACGCTGTGTGTATGTGTGCCAGTCGATACTGCTGTGTGTATGTGTGACAATCGAGCACGCTGTGTGTATGTGTGCCAGTCGATACTGCTGTGTGTATGTGTGACAGTCGAACACGCTGTGTGTATATGTGCCAGTCGGGCGCGCGGTGTGTATGTGTGCCAGTCGATACTGCTGTGTGTATGTGTGACATTCAGGCACGCCGTGTGTATGTGTGTCATTCGAGCCCGCTGTGTGTATGTGTGCCAGTCAGGCACGCTGTGTGTATATGTGAGAGTCGGGCCCGCTGTCTGTATGTAATCAAGTTTTGCGCTCTGTGTGTATGTGTTCGAGTTGGGGGCGCTACCTGTCTGTGTGCCAGTCGTGGATAAGTGACAAAATAGTAATTATGGGTGGGAGATGTCACATCTGGGATACATGTCATTGAAATAAGTCACGTGACTTAATACGAGACTATTCAGACTTTATTTGGCTGGGAACATTTATTGACGTTTTGATCGTCAAATAATTCCTCCACCCCCCCTCTACCGTTCCCATTTTTCCACGTCTACCATATCTAATTAAATTGACATTCAGAAAAGTTACATTGAAGAGACATTGGACGACATTTTCAACATTTTTATTTTATCGTCTAAAAAAATGGTGCCACCTAATTCATTTTTTTGTTTGAAAATTTTCATTTATCTACAAGTTAAAAAAGATCATTAAGATAACGTGATTATTTAGAAATGTCGAAATGAAAAAAGTTTAGACCATGAATTAGTCTCTTTTATGTAGACATCTCAACACGTGTATAACTGTTTAAGTAATTAGCAGTAATTTGATTGGAAACCTTAATTTTCCTTGTACAGGAGATTACGAGAAACCCATTCATTCCTTACACTTTTTGTTTTATTTCATCAAAATGTCTATAGTAATGTCGCTGTTCAAAAAAGCAAAACTGAAAAAGTTCACAAAATTATTAACGGCATTCTCTGTCAAATAATTATGACATTTGATGCAGTCTGTAAATAACTCGCTTTCAACATTAATTATATCATAAAGAAGCGATAATTCCCTTCTCCCAATAATGGTAAAGTTTATCGTTGTCCAAAAATGTTAATTTGAAATAATTCGAAAAGGGAAATTCTACGACCTCTTCAATTAAATGTTCACTATGTATTGATCAAATTACTCAAATGATTTAGACCGTTCATTAGACTGGAAATTTGACCTAAACCTTTTGCCGCTTTCAGTGTCTCCACTTTCTCTAATCACACACAATTACAAAATATTAGTGTCTGCCTAGAAATGTCGTATTCAAAAAGTTCACAAGATATATTTGAACATTTTCTTTATCATTTAATGATGAAATCACGCAACTAATGAATGGTGCTAATAATTAACATTCATTTGTTTGGAAACTTTTCTTTTTTGTCAGGAGGGTCAAGTGATGACCTTCCACCTATTAGAATTATCCCATTCTATCACCCACCATAACAATGTCAAGTCAATCAAATTAAAATGTCGAATTGAAAAAGTTCAGACGTAACATATGACAATCTCTTTAAGAAAAATGTTTTCATCGTCTAATGAAGAAACTAATCAACTAAACAATATGTCACAAATTAATGTTTATTATTTTGGAAAATTGAATGTATTTCTAGAAGATCAGATAATGACCTTCCCTGGCTTTCAATATTCTTTTCGCACCCACCCACACACACACACACACACACCGTTATTAAAACATTAGTGTATGTCTAGAAATGTCGTATTCAAAAAGTTCACAAGATATATTTGAAAATTTTCTTCATCAGTTAATGACAAAATCACGCAACAAATGAATAATGTTGATATTCAACATTCAATTAGTTGGAAAATTTTCATTTACGTCAGGAGGGTCAAGTGATGACCTTCCACCTATTTGAATTATCTGATTCTATCACCCATCATAACAAGGTCAAGTCAATCGTATTAAAATGGCGAATTGAAATAGTTCAGATGTAACATATGGAGTTCATCGTCTAATGAAGAAACTAACTATTCTATCACTAATTAATGTTTATTATTTTGGACAATTCAATGTATCTCTAGAAGATCATATATTGACCTTTCCCTCTCTTACAAAATTCTAGATATTTTACACAAACACACCCCAAGAATTATCAGTAAATTGTCAGTCTAGAAATGTCGTATTAAAAAAGTTCACAATAGATATTTGAACACTTTCTTTATCATTTAATGATGACATCAGGCGCCTAATAATACTGTTATTAATTAACATTCATTTGTTTGGAACATTTCATTTACTTCAGGGGGGTCAAGTGATGACCTTTCACCCCTATCCGTTGGATGCATTGTGACAATAAAAGAATGTCAATTCTAAAAAGTTGACATGGGACATTTGACAACCGTTATTCGCTAATTGGTGCAACTAAGTAACAAATCGACATGTAATTAACGTTCATTAGGTTTGGGTAATTTATTTTTCTTCAAGATTGTCAATAAATTACATTCACCCCCCCCTTTCTAAATATTCCAGAACTTTTCACACACACAAATGACAATAAAATGAAGGTCTAAAATGTCATAATGAAAAAGTTCACATGGGAAAAAAATTTGACGTCCTATTCAATGAAATTGTCTACTGTAGATGCATTAAATGGAGCACGTGCGAGATTGACAATTATTGGTAAATAAGTTAAACTGACCTCAAGAATATCAACAAATGACCTTTCCAGCTTAACTATTCACCCAACTGAACAATTATTATAAGTCAACAATCTCATTCTGTAAATGTCGAGTTGAATAATTCAAAGGAGATATTTACCGCCGCTTTCAATAATTTTGTTTCGTGTATTTCATGAAATTACGAATGATGACAAACTAATGAACGTTTAATTAGATAGAGAGAAACGTTCATTTACTTCAAGATGGTAAACAGAAGACATTTCCTCCCCCCCCCTCCCCCCACACATTAAGCCAGTCACACTCATTAAATATCAAATTCAAAAAGTTCATGATGATATAATGATGATAACATTAGACGCAGCCTGCAGTTTTTGGCCCTAATTATGTTGGACTTATTTATCTAACTTAAAAATGATAAGGAAAATGACTTTAACCCTCTGTCTCTCCCAACACTCGGCATTAAAAGATTAGACCAATTACAATCAGGTTATGTCAAATTGACAAAAGTTCAAAAGGGACAACAGATGCCTCCCTTCAATTGAAATGTCTTCATCAGGTAGAAATAATTATGACATTTGGCACCAAATACATCAATAAATTAATTAGTGTACATTTGGTTGGAAACTTGAACTAAGGGAGATAAAGAAATGACCTTTTCCCGCACACCCCCCACTGCCCCCCCAACCGTTTCTGATTAATCTAAAAGTCCAAAAAATGTCAAATTGAAAAAGGTCACTTGACAGATTGAACGGTCTTTTCAATCTATTGTTTGTGTATCTATTCTTGTTTAGATTACGTCGTCGATGCAGCCCGCAGCCAATTAACGTTCATTTATTAAGAAACTTTTAATTGACCTTGAGCCGATACAAATGATCTAGTCTCCCTTTAATATCATAAACCAAATTTTACAATTTAATGTTACATATCGAAAATGTCAGGTTGAAAAAGTTCAGTAAGTTACAAACATTTTCCATCCTCTTTAATTAATTTTTCTTTATCTTGTCGTTGTGAAATTACGCACCTGGTAATAAACGCAGGTGGTAGTAAACTTTTATTTAGCAATACGCTTTTGTTAACTTTAAGAGGATAAAGAAGTGACCCTGGCCATCTGACTAAATTCCCAACCGTTCAACATCCCAAGACAAAATGTCAAGTTTGAAAAAGTTCAGAATGGACATCTGACGCCCTCGCGAGACAAAATTACTTATCCGTTTATTGATAAAATCACGCACTTGATACAGCCTGTAATCAATTCACACTGATTTGCCGCGTGCGCAGTCCGTGAGGTGAAAGGTCGTATCGCAATGAGTCGTTAATGCGATAATTAGAAACACGTTTCCTTTGATTACAACGGTGCAGTCATCAGATCACGACGCTCATTGCCGACAATACAGAAACAGCAGCAGACGATTATCTCATTGTGTCACTCAAGTCAGTTGAAGTGATCTTGAGACGTCCATTCAAGGTCTTTATCCAATGTATTATCGTCTGCTGTCGGTCATCATCCCGCACGTCGTCGTCTGCTGTCGAATGCAGCAAGAGTCGGGCATATCCCGAAAGGTCACACCGTCTCGTGCTAATTAGGCAGATGACACCCCAGACAGAATGAACATGGCTTTGTCTAACTCAAATTTCAACTTGTAAAAAGAAAAATTAAACATTAAACAAAAAAAAAACAGCCCGTACAATGAAAATTTCAACGTAAAAAACATGTCCTTTACGTCGGTGCATTCATCGATTTTAAACTTCTCCAATCACAGATCTCAATTTCAATTTAAAACTTTTCTGTCATTTCATTGATCGGGCACATCCTGTCCTGTGCATTCATTGATCCAAAAAAAAGTTTGTTTTTAGAATTCAATATCGCTCAATCCTCGTTTCCGGTTGGTCGATACTTGACATTCAGACTCCAATAAAATCCCCATGCAGCTGCACAGAGACTCATTCTCCAGCGCCGATGTCAGCCGCCCTTCAACCTTGTCAGTGTGATGGTGGTGTCCAGCAGCCCTGTTGTGTGATGGTGTCCAACAAGACTTGGTGTGTGATGGTGTCCAAGCAAGACAAGCTGTGTTTATTTCTCATTTACAAGTAAGTTCTTTTAAAATTTTCTGACTTAGAATTCTTTTTCTGCCTTCTAGACTTCTTTTTTATTTTTCTATTCGCTAGATTAAAGATTTATTTTTCCGAGTTAAATTGTTTTTTCTTCGAGACCTCAATTTTTTACAATTTTTCAAGACTTTTTTCTGACTTAGAATTTTTTTGCATAGATGAGAAAAATAAATTTTATATAGCAACTATTTAAACAATGCAACTTAATTTTTAATGCAATTATTATTATAATACAAAAATAATAAGGCTGCCTTGCCACAAATTTAAACTTAACTGTTTTTAAAAAAATAACATAGAAAAACTTATCTCAGTCATTTGTTATTCTATTATATTTCTTTGTTTGCTATGCTGCTTGTTATGCCATGCTGCTTGTTATTCTATGCTGCTTGTTTGCTATGCTGCTTGTTATGCCATGCTGCTTGTTATTCTATGCTGTTTGTTATGCTGTGCTGCTTGTTATGCCATGCTGATTGTTATGCCATGCTGCTTGTTTGCTATGCTGCTTGTTATGCCATGCTGCTTGTTATACCATGCTGCTTGTTATGCTATGCTGCTTGTCTTTGTCAAATGCACATGAAATAGAAATCGTGGGAACGTAATTGAACGTAACATTGGTTGTGAATCAACTTTACGTTCTATTAGATTCCCACGTTCCATTGATAGAAAAGAGGTGGAGCTTGCTAGCTATTGGTCCCACTATCGCGTGGCGGTATAATCGCAGTTCATTGGTTCAAAATTTTATGAAAGAAATAAAATCTTTGGTCTCTCCTAGTGAATGGGTTGTAGCGCGCGCTGGTCTTAACGCGAATTATTGATTGACCTAAATACTTCTGAGTGAAGACTCCAACTAGCTAGCTCTCTCTGCACGTTTTCTATTATATCAAATGTCTGTATTTTGCATGATCCATTTGCTTATGTTATTTGCTTGTTTCCTTATGTTATATGTTTGATATTATATCGCCATGATTAAATATTGCCTTACCTGTTTGATGATACATATTCTTTTCTAATTTGACTTTGAATTGAATATTATAATAGCTCTTTTTTCTACTTCTTTCTGTGTCTCAATCTCTCTCCGTATCTTTCTCTCTCTCTCTCTCTCTATCTCTCGCTCACTGTTGCATATTTCTCTGTTAATTTGTCCTCAACAAATGACAGGGAATTTTCTTTCAGGTTTTTTTTGATTGATTAAAAATTTAAATACAAACTTTTGTTTCTGATTTATTTATTTTTGCCCTGACTACAAACTTGACTATAAACTTGACCACAGACTTGATTACAGACTTGACTTCAGACTTGACCACAAACTTGAATACAGACTTGACTACCGACTTGACCACAAACTTTCTACAGACTTGACTAAAAACCTCACCACAAACTTGACCACAAACTTGACTAAAAACTTGACCACAAACTCGACCACAAACTCGACCACAAACTTGACTACAAACTTGACTACAAACTTTACCACAAAAATGACTAAGACATGTCTGTTTGACTCGCGTTGGAATTAATATTGAATTACATTTAGTTAGAATTACTTTCATGATATACAGATACATCTTTACATATCGTTTACATTTTTCACTAATATTTTTTCCCCTAATAGTTATTATTGTTTTTTAAATGTAGCGCTTTATGTGTTTGGCATATTCATTATTCATTGTATATATGACTTATGTTTTAAAACTTCTCATTATGCTACTCATGGTTTTTACCAGATATCTGACCAACACCAATATTAATTCTACCTGAATTCAATCTAACTATCGACAATCACTGTCCGATTTTTTTGACTGTAGCCAGGTCCGTCTTTTGACTGTAGCCAGGTCCGTCTTTTGACTGTAGCCAGGTCCGTCTTGTGACTCTCGCATAGCCCATTTTTTACTGTAGCCAAGTCCGTCTTGTGACTTTCGCATGGCCCATTTTTGACTGTAGCCAGGTCCGTCTTTTGACTGTAGCCAGGTCCGTCTTTTGACTCTAGCCACTAACTGTAACTGACAAAAATATCAAAACCAATACAGTAGCTCCATCTTTCTCTCTAGTAGGCTGTTTAACAACCGTTTTGTTAGTCCCATCTTTCTTACTAGCTGACCGTTTTAATAACTGTTATGCTAATTCAATCTTTTTCTCTAGCTGACCGTTTTCATAACTGTTATGCTAGTTCAATCTTTCTCTCTAGCTGACCGTTTTCATAACTGTTATGCTAGTTCAATCTTTCTCTCTAGCTGACCGTTTTCATAACTGTTATGCTAGTTCAATCTTTCTCTCTAGCTGACCATTTTCATGACGTTACGTTATTTTAATCTTTCTCTCTAGCTGACCGTTTTCATAACTGTTATGCTAGTTCAATCTTTCTCTCTAGCTGACCGTTTTCATAACTGTTATGCTAGTTCAATCTTTCTCTCTAGCTGACCGTTTTCATAACTGTTATGCTAGTTCAATCTTTCTCTCTAGCTGACCATTTTCATGACGTTACGTTAGTTTAATCTTTCTCTCTAGCTGACCGTTTTCATAACTGTTATGCTAGTTCAATCTTTCTCTCTAGCTGACCGTTTTCATAACTGTTATGCTAGTTCAATCTTTCTCTCTAGCTGACCGTTTTCATAACTGTTATGCTAATTCAATCTTTCTCTCTAGCTGACCGTTTTCATAACTGTTATGCTAGTTCAATCTTTCTCTCTAGCTGACCGTTTTCATAACTGTTATGAAACACCAATCTTTCTCTCTAGCTGACCGTTTTCATAACTGTTATGCTAGTTCAATCTTTCTCTCTAGCTGACCGTTTTCATAACTGTTATGCTAGTTCAATCTTTCTCTCTAGCTGACCGTTTTCATAACTGTTATGCTAGTTCAATCTTTCTCTCTAGCTGACCATTTTCATGACGTTACGTTAGTTTAATCTATCTCTCTAGCTGACAGTTTTCATAACTGTTATGCTAATTCAATCTTTCTCTCTAGCTGACCGTTTTCATAACTGTTATGCTAGTTCAATCTTTCTCTCTAGCTGACCGTTTTCATAACTGTTATGCTAGTTCAATCTTTTCTCTAGCTGACCGTTTTCATAACTGTTATCTAGTTCAATCTTTCTCTCTAGCTGACCGTTTTCATAACTGTTATGCTAGTTCAATCTTTCTCTCTAGCTGACCGTTTTCATAACTGTTATGCTAGTTCAATCTTTCTCTCTGGCTGACCGTTTTCATAACTGTTATGCTAGTTCAATCTTTCTCTCTCTAGCTGACCATTTTCATGACGTTACGTTAGTTTAATCTATCTCTCTAGCTGACAGTTTTCATAACTGTTATGCTAATTCAATCTTTCTCTCTAGCTGACCGTTTTCATAACTGTTATGCTAGTTCAATCTTTCTCTCTAGCTGACCGTTTTCATAACTGTTATGCTAATTCAGTCTTTCTCTCTAGCTGACCGTTTTCATAACTGTTATGCTAGTTCAATCTTTCTCTCTAGCTGACCGTTTTCATAACTGTTATGCTAGTTCAATCTTTCTCTCTAAGCTGACCATTTTCATGACGTTACGTTAGTTTAATCTTTCTCTCTAGCTGACAGTTTTCATAACTGTTATGCTAGTTCAATCTTTCTCTCTAGCTGACCGTTTTCATAACTGTTATGCTAGTTCAATCTTTCTCTCTAGCTGACCGTTTTCATAACTGTTATGCTAGTTCAATCTTTCTCTCTAGCTGACCGTTTTCATGACGTTACGTTAGTTTAATCTTTCTCTCTAGCTGACCGTTTTCATAACTGTTATGCTAATTCAATCTTTCTCTCTAGCTGACCGTTTTCATAACTGTTATGCTAGTTCAATCTTTCTCTCTAGCTGACCGTTTTCATAACTGTTATGCTAGTTCAATCTTTCTCTCTAGCTGACCATTTTCATGACGTTACGTTAGTTTAATCTTTCTCTCTAGCTGACCGTTTTCATAACTGTTATGCTAGTTCAATCTTTCTCTCTAGCTGACCGTTTTCATAACTGTTATGCTAGTTCAATCTTTCTCTCTTGCTGACCGTTTTCATAACTGTTATCTAGTTCAATCTTTCTCTCTAGCTGACCGTTTTCATAACTGTTATGCTAGTTCAATCTTTCTCTCTAGCTGACCGTTTTCATAACTGTTATGCTAGTTCAATCTTTCTCTCTAGCTGACCGTTTTCATAACTGTTATGCTAGTTCAATCTTTCTCTCTAGCTGACCGTTTTCATGACGTTACGTTAGTTTAATCTTTCTCTCTAGCTGACCGTTTTCATAACTGTTATGCTAGTTCAATCTTTCTCTCTAGCTGACCGTTTTCATAACTGTTATGCTAGTTCAATCTTTCTCTCTAGCTGACCGTTTTCATAACTGTTATGCTAGTTCAATCTTTCTCTCTAGCTGACCGTTTTCATAACTGTTATGCTAGTTCAATCTTTCTCTCTAGCTGACCGTTTTCATAACTGTTATGCTAGTTCAATCTTTCTCTCTAGCTGACCATTTTCATGACGTTACGTTAGTTTAATCTTTCTCTCTAGCTGACCGTTTTCATAACTGTTATGCTAGTTCAATCTTTCTCTCTAGCTGACCGTTTTCATAACTGTTATGCTAGTTCAATCTTTCTCTCTAGCTGACCGTTTTCATAACTGTTATGCTAGTTCAATCTTTCTCTCTAGCTGACCATTTTCATGACGTTACGTTAGTTTAATCTTTCTCTCTAGCTGACCGTTTTCATAACTGTTATGATACACTCATCTTTCTCTCTAGCTGACCGTTTTCATAACTGTTATGCTAGTTCAATCTTTCTCTCTAGCTGACCGTTTTCATAACTGTTATGCTAGTTCAATCTTTCTCTCTAGCTGACCGTTTTCATAACTGTTATGCTAGTTCAATCTTTCTCTCTAGCTGACCGTTTTCATAACTGTTATGCTAGTTCAATCTTTCTCTCTAGCTGACCGTTTTCATAACTGTTATGCTAGTTCAATCTTTCTCTCTAGCTGACCGTTTTCATAACTGTTATGCTAGTTCAATCTTTCTCTCTAGCTGACCGTTTTCATAACTGTTATGCTAGTTCAATCTTTCTCTCTAGCTGACCGTTTTCATAACTGTTATGCTAGTTCAATCTTTCTCTCTAGCTGACCGTTTTCATAACTGTTATGCTAGTTCAATCTTTCTCTCTAGCTGACCGTTTTCATAACTGTTATGCTAGTTCAATCTTTCTCTCTAGCTGACCATTTTCATGACGTTACGTTAGTTTAATCTTTCTCTCTAGCTGACCGTTTTCATAACTGTTATGCTAGTTCAATCTTTCTCTCTAGCTGACCGTTTTCATAACTGTTATGCTAGTTCAATCTTTTTCTCTAGCTGACCGTTTTCATAACTGTTATCTAGTTCAATCTTTCTCTCTAGCTGACCGTTTTCATAACTGTTATGCTAGTTCAATCTTTCTCTCTAGCTGACCGTTTTCATAACTGTTATGCTAGTTCAATCTTTCTCTCTAGCTGACCGTTTTCATAACTGTTATGCTAGTTCAATCTTTCTCTCTAGCTGACCATTTTCATGACGTTACGTTAGTTTAATCTTTCTCTCTAGCTGACCGTTTTCATAACTGTTATGCTAGTTCAATCTTTCTCTCTAGCTGACCGTTTTCATAACTGTTATGCTAGTTCAATCTTTCTCTCTAGCTGACCGTTTTCATAACTGTTACGTTAGTTCAATCTTTCTCTCTAGCTGACCGTTTTCATAACTGTTATGCTAGTTCCATCTTTCTCTCTAGCTGACCGTTTTCATAACTGTTATGCTACATTCATCTTTCTCTCTAGCTGACCGTTTTCATAACTGTTATGCTAGTTCAATCTTTCTCTCTAGCTGACCGTTTTCATAACTGTTATGCTACATTCATCTTTCTCTCTAGCTGACCGTTTTCATAACTGTTATGCTAATCCAATCTTTCTCTCTAGCTGACCGTTTTCATAACTGTTATGCTAGTTTAATCTTTCTCTCTAGCTGACCGTTTTCATAACTGTTATGCTAGTTTAATCTTTCTCTCTAGCTGACCGTTTTCATAACTGTTATGCTAGTTTAATCTCTCTCACTAGCTGACCGTTTTCATAACTGTTATGCTAGTTTAATCTTTCTCTCTAGCTGACCGTTTTCATAACTGTTATGCTAGTTCAATCTTTCTCTCTAGCTGACCGTTTTCATAACTGTTATGCTAGTTCAATCTTTCTCTCTAGCTGACCGTTTTCATAACTGTTATGCTAGTTCAATCTTTCTCTCTAGCTGACCGTTTTCATAACTGTTATGCTAGTTCAATCTTTCTCTCTAGCTGACCGTTTTCATAACTGTTATGCTAGTTCAATCTTTCTCTCTAGCTGACCATTTTCATGACGTTACGTTATTTTAATCTTTCTCTCTAGCTGACCGTTTTCATAACTGTTATGCTAGTTCAATCTTTCTCTCTAGCTGACCGTTTTTATAACTGTTATGCTAGTTCAATCTTTCTCTCTAGCTGACCGTTTTCATAACTGTTATGCTATTCAATCTTTCTCTCTAGCTGACCGTTTTCATAACTGTTATGCTAGTTCAATCTTTCTCTCTAGCTGACCGTTTTCATAACTGTTATGCTAGTTCAATCTTTCTCTCTAGCTGACCGTTTTCATAACTGTTATGCTAGTTCAATCTTTCTCTCTAGCTGACCGTTTTTATAACTGTTATGCTAGTTCAATCTTTCTCTCTAGCTGACCATTTTCATGACGTTACGTTATTTTAATCTTTCTCTCTAGCTGACCGTTTTCATAACTGTTATGCTAGTTCAATCTTTCTCTCTAGCTGACCGTTTTCATAACTGTTATGCTAATTCAATCTTTCTCTCTAGCTGACCGTTTTTATAACTGTTATCTAGTTCAATCTTTCTCTCTAGCTGACCGTTTTTATAACTGTTATGCTAGTTCAATCTTTCTCACTAACTGACCGTTTTCATAACTGTTATGCTAGTTCAATCTTTCTCTCTAGCTGACCGTTTTCATAACTGTTTTGCTAGTTCAATCTTTCTCTCTAGCTGACCGTTTTTATAACTGTTATGCTAGTTCAATCTTTTCTCTAGCTGACCGTTTTTATAACTGTTATGCTAGTTCAATCTTTCTCTCTAGCTGACCATTTTCATGACGTTACGTTATTTTAAACTTTCTCTCTAGCTGACCGTTTTCATAACTGTTATGCTAGTTCAATCTTTCTCTCTAGCTGACCGTTTTTATAACTGTTATGCTAGTTCAATCTTTCTCTCTAGCTGACCGTTTTCATGACGTTACTTTATTTTAAACTTTCTCTCTAGATGACCGTTTTTATAACTGTTATCTAGTTCAATCTTTCTCTCTAGCTGACCGTTTTTATAACTGTTATGCTAGTTCAATCTTTCTCTCTAGCTGACCATTTTCATAACTGTTATCTAGTTCAATCTTTCTCTCTAGCTGACCGTTTTCATAACTGTTATCTAGTTCAATCTTTCTCTCTAGCTGACCGTTTTCATGACGTTACGTTAGTTTAATCTTTCTAGCTGACCGTTTTCATAACTGTTATGCTAGTTCAATCTTTCTCTCTAGCTGACCGTTTTCATAACTGTTATGCTAGTTCAATCTTTCTCTCTAGCTGACCGTTTTCATAACTGTTATGCTAATTCAATCTTTCTCTCTAGCTGACCGTTTTCATAACTGTTATGCTAATTCAATCTTTCTCTCTAGCTGACCGTTTTAATAACTGTTATGCTAGTTCAATCTTTCTCTCTAGCTGACCGTTTTCCTAACTGTTATGCTACTTTCATCTTTCTCTCTAGCTGACCGTTTTCCAAAATGTTATGCTTTTTTCATCTTTCTCTCTAGCTGACCATTTTCATAACTGTTATGCTAGTTCAATCTTTCTCTCTAGCTGACCGTTTTCATAACTGTTATGCTAGTTCAATCTTTCTCTCTAGCTGACCGTTTTCATAATTGTTATGCTAGTACTATTATTCTCTAAAGCTAATTCTCTAAAGATTTTTATGACTGTTATGTTACTTTAATCTTTCTCTATAGCTGACCGTTTCATAACTGTTTGCTACTTCGATCTTTCTTTCAAGCTGAACGTTTTCATAACTGTTATGCTAGTTCAATCTTTCTCTCCAGCTCTCCATTTTTATAACTGTTATGCTAGTACTATTTTTTCTCTATAGCTTACCATTTTTTATGACAGTTATGTTACTATGATCTTTTACTGGTTCCAAATTTATTACTTGCTTTACTGATATTTTCTCTCTAGCTAATCATTTTTTATGAACTTTATGTTAGTTTTATCTTTCTCTCTATGTGACCGTTGTCATAACTGTTATGCTAGTTCAATCTCTCTCTCTCTCTCTAGCTGACCGTTTTCCTAACTGTTATGCTACTTCGATCTTTCTAATCTTATTCCGTCTTGACGTTACTGTTACCTTGTTCATTCTTTGCTTTTACTGATTCCTAATTTTTTCTTTGCTTTACTGATAATGTATTCTGTCTTTTCTTAACTCATTTCTTTTTCTGTTTTTACTTTACTTACACCTTATTCTGTTTTCACGTTACTGATACCTAATTCATTCATGTCTTATACTGATACCTAATTCATTATTTGATTTTTTTGATACCTAATTCATTTTTTGCTTTACAGATACTTTACTCGGCCTTCGCGTTACTGTTACCTAGTTCTGTCTTTGATTTACTGATATTTTATTCTATCTTGACGTTACTGTTACCTAGTTCTGTCTTTGATTTACTGATATTTTATTCTATCTTGACGTTACTGTTACAAAATTTATTTTTTTTTGCTTTTACTGATACTTTATTCTGCCTTCGCGTTATTGATACGTAATTGATTCTTTGTTTTTACTGATACATATTTTATTTATTTCTTTACTGATGTGTTATTATGTCTTGACGTTACTATAACATAGTTCATTCTATTCTTTTACTGATGCCTAATTCATTCTTTACTTTACGGATGCCTAATTCATTTATGTCTTTTACTGATACCTAATTCATTATTTGCTTTACTGATATTTTATTCTGTCTTGACTTTACTGATACCTAGTTCAAACTTTTCTTTTACTGATACCTACTTTATTCTTTGCTTTGCTGATAACTTGATCTGTCTTTGCGTTACTGATACCACTATTCTGCCTTATCCGTTAGTGTCACCTAATTCATTCATTGCTTTTACTGATAACTAATTTTTATTTTCTTTACTAATGCTTCATTCTGTCTTTGTGTTACAGATACCTAATTCATTCTTTGCTTTACTGATACCTCATTATGTCTTTGCTTTACCGTCTAAACTTATTTAGCTGACCGTTTTACAACTTTGTCAGGTTATTCTTTCCTCTATAGCTGACCGTTGCAACACCTGATTCTGTCATAAGCTGGACTTTCCTCTCTAGCTGACATTATCCAAAAACTGTTTAAGATTTTTCTTTTTCTCTAGCTGACCGTTTCAACAACTAAGACAGATTCTTCCTTTCTCTCTAGCTGACCGTCTTCACGACTGTGTCAAATTCTTTTTACCTCTCTAACTGACCGTATTCACGACTGTGTCATATTCTTTTAACCTCTCTAGTTGACCGTTTTCACGAGTAAGACAGATTCTACTTTCCTCTCTAGCTTACCGTTTTCACGAATGTATCATATTCTTTTTACCTCTCTAGTTGACCGTTTTCACGACTGTGTCATATTCTTCTTTCCTCTCTAGCTGACCGTTTTCACGACTGTGTCATATTCTTCTTACCTCTATAGCTGACCGTTTACACGACTGTGTCATATTCTTCTTTCCTCTCTAGCTGACCGTTTTCACGACTGTGTCATATTCTTCATTTCTCTCTAGCTGACCGTTTTCACGACTGTGTCATATTCTTCTTACCTCTATAGCTGAACTTTTTCACGAATAAGACAGATTTTTCTTTCCTCTCTAGCTGACCGTTTTCACGACTGTGTCATATTCTTTTTACCTCTCTAGCAGACCGTTTTCACGACTATAACATATTCTTCTTTTCTCTCTAGCTGACTTTTTTCACGAATGTGTCATATTCTTTTTACCTCTCTAGCTAACCGTTTTCACGACTGTGTCATATTATTTTAACCTCTCTAACTGATCGTTTTCACTACTAAGACATATTCTTTTTATCTCTCTACCTGACCGTTTTCACGACTAAAACATATTCTTCATTTCTCTCTAGCTGACCGTTTCTACGACTGATTCTTAGTTTTTTCTTTCTCTCCAGATAAACCGTTTACACCATTGTGTCATATTCTTCTTTCCTCTCTAGCTCATCGTTTTCACGAATACGACATATTCTTCTTTTCTCTCTAGCTGACCGTTTTCACGGCTGTGTCAAATTCGTTTTACCTCTCTAGCTGACAGTTTTCATGACTGTGTCATATTCTTCTTTTCTCTCTAGCTGACCGTTTTCACGAATGTGTCATTTTTTTTTACCTCTCTAGCTGACCGTTTTCACGACTAAGACAAATTCTTCTTTTCTCTCTAGCTGACCGTTTTCACGAATGTGTCATATTCTTCTTCCCTCTCTAGCTGACCGTTTTCACGACTAAGACACATTGTTCTTTCCTCTTAAGCTGACCGTTTACACGACTGTGTCATATTCTTCTTTTCTCTCTAGCTGACCGTTTTCACGAATGTGTCATTTTTTTTACCTCTCTAGCTGACCGTTTACACGACTGTGTCATATTCTTCTTTCCTCTATAGCTGACCGTTTACACGACTGTGTCATATTCTTCTTACCTCTATAGCTGGACTTTTTCACGAATAAGAGAGATTCTTTTTTCCTCTCTAGCTGACCATTTTCACGAATGTGTCATATTCTTTTTACCTCTCTAGCAGACCGTTTTCACGACTATAACATATTCTTCTTTTCTCTCTAGCTGACTTTTTTCACGAATGTGTCATATTCTTTTTACCTCTCTAGCTAACCGTTTTCACGACTGTGTCATATTATTTTAACCTCTCTAACTGATCGTTTTCACTACTAAGACATATTCTTTTTACCTCTCTAGCTGACCGTTTTCACGACTAAAACATATTCTTCTTTTCTCTCTAGCTGACCGTTTTCACGAATGTGTCATTTTCTTTTTACCTCTCTAGCTGACCATTATCACGACTGTGTCGTATTCTTCTTTCCTCTCTAACTGACTTTCTCCATCATTTATTGTATTTTAGATGGTTTTCTTCTGTAAACAATTTTTGCATATTTCTTTCTCTTTGATTTTCTTAACATTGAATCCTCGTTTTTAGTTTCTTTTAGGTTAACTTTTTAGTTTTTTTTGCTTTTCTTTCATTGTATTTATTTAATCAGCTTTAACTTACTCTTTGTTAGTTCGATTTATCTACATTTGTTTAATCTGTACTTTTGTTTATATATTTGCGTTTCATTCTTTTTTCTCCTGCTGTCCTTGTCCACCATTTTGTTTGTTTCTTCCATATTGACTGACAGTGACCTCAGCTCTTTCTTTGATCACTTTGATTTTATTTTATCGTTTAGTTCTTTCTCTAACTCGATCGTTATCTAGAACTATTTTGTCCCTGTCTCTACTTTTTCTCTTTAGCTGACTGTTCATTAACAGTATCTGGCTAAGTTCTTTCTTGTCTAGCTTCTGTTTCTCAGTTACTTCTTGTTTCTCTAGAAGACCGTTAGAACCACCATTTCTGTCTCAGTTCCTTCTTTTCTGTCTGTCTTACCGTTATAACTAACGTTACTCTTTCAGTTTCTTTTTTTTCTGTCTGACCGTTATAATCACAGTTTCTGTCTCATTTTTTTCTTTTCTGTCTGTCTAACCGTTAGAACCACCGTTACTCTCTCGGTTTCTTCTTTTCTGTTTGTCTGACCGTTAGAACCACCATTTCTGTCTCAGTTCCTTCTTTTCTGTCTGTCTTACCGTTAGAACCACCGTTACTCTCTCAGTTTCTTCTTTTCTGTCTGTCTGTCTGTTATAATCACCGTTACTGTCTCATTTTTTTTTCTTTTCTGTCTGTCTGACCGTTATAATCACCGTTAATATCTCAGTTCCTTCTTTTCTGTCTCAACGTTAGAACCACCGTTACTCTCTCAGTTTCTTCTTTTCTGTCTGTCTGTCTGTTATAATCACCGTTACTGTCTCATTTTTTTTTCTTTTCTGTCTGTCTGACCGTTATAATCACCGTTAATATCTCAGTTTCTTCTTTTCTGTCTGACTGTTAGAACCACCGTTTCTCTCTCAGTTTCTTCTTTTCTGTCTGACTGTTAGAACCACCATTTCTGTCTCAGTTCCTTCTTTTCTGTCTGACCGTCAGAACCACCGTTTCTCTCTCAGTTTCTTCTTTTCTGTCTGACTGTTAGAACCACCGTTTCTCTCTCAGTTTCTTCTTTTCTGTCTGACTGTTAGAACCACCGTTTCTCTCTCAGTTTCTTCTTTTCTGTCTGACTGTTAGAACCACCGTTTCTCAGTTTCTTCTTTTCTGTCTGACCGTTAGAACCATCGTTACTCTCTCAGTTTCTTCTTTTCTGTCTGTCTGTCTTTTATAATCACCGTTACTGTCTCATTTTTTTTTCTTTTCTGTCTGTCTGACCGTTATAATCACCGTTAATATCTCAGTTTCTTCTTTTCTGTCTGACTGTTAGAACCACCGTTTCTCTCTCAGTTTCTTCTTTTCTGTCTGACTGTTAGAACCACCGTTTCTCTCTCAGTTTCTTCTTTTCTGTCTGACTGTTAGAACCACCGTTTCTCTCTCAGTTTCTTCTTTTCTGTCTGACTGTTAGAACCACCGTTTCTCTCTCAGTTTCTTCTTTTCTGTCTGACTATTAGAACCACCGTTTCTCTCTCAGTTTCTTCTTTTCTGTCTCAACGTTAGAACCACCGTTTCTCTCTCAGTTTCTTCTTTTCTGTCTCAACGTTAGAACCACCGTTTCTCTTTCAGTTTCTTCTTTTCTGTCTGACTGTTAGAACCACCTTTTCTGTCTCTATTCCTCTGTGTCTGTTTCTAAATGCCTTTGATTTACACATTGCTTCTTGTATAATTCATTTTTATGTTATACTTGTGTATATACACCGAGTATTATCACATCCTACCATTGCATTATATTTGTTGTTTATGTTGTTATTGTTGTGGTTGTTTAGCTCCCGATTTTTATAACTTTTTATTTGTTTAAATGGTTTAATTCTCGCTTTCATTGTTTCATATGTCACATTCTCTTTGTCGGTTCACGAAGATATCTGTAGATGTTACTTGTACTATTCAGTTATGAACGGCGAAATGTTGTCATTTATTGTCTATTCATGTAGTCAATTCTCTTTTTAGCCATGCAGGGAAAACGAGGTATGTAGAGCGTGTTGTCTAATCGTTGTATAGCTTGATGCTTTTCTTTCAATTAGAATTGTTGAATCACGTATTAATCTTTTGAATCACGTATTAATCTGTTGAATCACGTATTAATCTGTTGAATCACGTATTAATCTAGATTATTTTTTTCATGTATAATTCGTTAAACTTTTACCCTTCATCTATCTTATCATTAAAATTCAGAGTACGCATTGTTTATGTTAATTTAGTATAAACGTTTGAAACAAATCTTTGAAAAACTAATATTACTTGGTAGTTTAACCTTCTGATAAGTCATAACTATTAAACATATATTTTATAACTCTTAAACATATATTTTATAACTCTTAAACATATATTTTATAACTCTTAAACAGATATGTTATAACTCTTAAACAGATATGTTATAACTCTTAAACAGATAGATATTTTTAACTCTTAAACAGATATATCATATATGTTATAAATCTTTAACATATATATATATATATATATGTCTTATCTCTTAAACAGATATGTATGTTATAAATCTTTAACATATATTTTATAACTCTAAAACAAATAGAAATGTAAAAACTCTTAAACAGATAGATATGTTTTAACTCTTAAACTGATATATTAAAACACTTAAACATATATTTTATAACTCTTAAACAGATATATATGTTTTAACTCTAAACATATGTTATATAATTCATTTTGATCAGCTCTTTTGACCTGTATTTGTATTTATGTTACCATTTACCTGCCACAAAATAGTCTTTATCTTAGCGTGATTTCAGTTTTTGAACATTTCCTCAGTACTGTATCTGATGTTTCGCTCCCCCAATATACTTAATGTACCGTGTCTATAGTTAGTGTTTTCTCAGGTCCTACATATAACTAGTTCCTAGTTACCTATAAATGTATTCTGTATTCTAACGATAGGCAGTATGCATTCCAGCAATAAAAAGTATGTATTCTAGCAATAGGAAGTACGTATTCTAGCAATAGGAAATACGTATTCTAGCAATAGGTAGTATGTATTCTAGCAATAGGTAGTACGTATTTTATAAATGTGTGGTTTTAAATAATTGGCCTGTCTCGTGTTAAGTGCAGAACTCTTTTTAATGAAAGTCTGAATCCTTCTATTTGTATTGTTTTCATTCCCTTTCAATAGCTTAAACATTCTGTTTTTCTCCCGTGTCTTTCATTAGCCTACACATTATACCTTATTCCTGTGTCTTTCATTAACTTACTTATTCTATCTCTCTCGCGTGTTTTTCATTAGCTTACACATTCTATCTCTCTCGCGTGTTTTTCATTAGCTTACACATTCTATCTTATTCCTGTGTCTATCAATAGCCTACACATTCTATGTTATGCTTGTGTTTATCAATAGCCTACACATTCTATCTCATTCCTGTGTCTTTCATGAAGTTACACATTCTATCTCTCTCCCGTGTCTTTCATTATGTACAGTCTATGATATAAAGTCCACTATAATTTCTCCCATTATTTATCAGCCGACTTGTGTGTGTGTGTGTTTCTCCCATTATTTACCAGTCGACTTGTGGGGGGTTGGGGAGGGGTTACTTTCCGTTTCTTTGTTTCTTTTCTTTTATTCTCTCAGTTTCACACATTTCTGTCTGTCCGTTTCACAACTGCGTACACATCAGTCTTATCACTTCACAAACACACTTCTCCTCTCATTGTCTGTCTGTCTCTCTCTCAATTCAACACATGTTTCCTTTATCTAGAACGAGAGCAGTAGTTTTCCAAACAAACGTTTCACTGGTCGCGACACATGATTGATGACTTTTTTTTTTTTACATTAGCTGACTTATTGATATATCAACTTTTGTCTTGTCTGACAAGATCATCTCACGTTCATTGTGGTCTGACAAGATCATCTCACGTTCATTGTTATTAGTTACTCGTTTCGCGCGTTGTGCGACAGATTTTCTTTCTTCCCTTTAGCTTCCCCGTAATTAAAGTGTTGGGTAGCTTAAACAGCTGTTGTATGATCTATATAGTTGTGTCACAAATACACTCAAATAAAGTTTACCATGTTTACATACATTTCGAGTCTCACTGATCTATATTAAAGTTATAACACACTTTCTTTTAGATCTTTTCCGTTCTTGTCTTTTTACATCTCTTTTTTTTTATTAACTTTAATCGTTCAGTTTGTACACGTCATAACACATTCATTTCTTTGTTCATCCAACCCAACTATTTAATTTTTCTGTCTATTTCCATTATGTAACTCATTATTCTCAAATACACATTTTCAGTGTAACCCCGATATCAGTTATTTAAATGTTTCTGGCCGTACTGTTTTATTTATTTCCATTACATCGTTTATTACTGTATTCACTGCCTTCAGTTTCCTATGTGTAGTTTCATATCGCTCTTTATGGGCTTTCTTTGTCCATTGTTACACGATGTATTCCTAATTCTTAGTTTAGATGTCCATTGTTACACGATGTATTCCTAATTCTTAGTTTAGATGTCCATTGTTACACGATGTATTCCTAATTCTTAGTTTAGATGTTTTTAACGGTAACGATTAGTTACGCAAATTATTGATTTCTTCTTGTTCTCTCTCTCTCTCTCTCTCTCTCCCTCTCCCCCTCTCTCTCTCTCTCTCTCTCTCCTCCCTCATTTTCTCGCTCGCATTGTCTCACACCTTCACTACTCAAGTGACCCAAAGTTGCCCTTAAATAATAGACTGGAGATATCGACATAATTTTATGTCTCACATTGATAGGTGACTGCACTGTATTGTTCATTGCAGGCACACAGTGTATGTGGATGGGGGTGTACATGTTACGCTTGAATGATTTCAGCAGACTCTGGGTTGAAATATTTCATTTCTTTCCATGTTCCTTGTTACACCCCTTATCAAAGAGATTTAATTCGGCAATTCACACTGTCTACAAATGTGGGCTACTATTGTTTAGGTTATATTTAGACAACCTTTAAACACGTGTGTGAGGCTTTGTGTCGAAGAGAACACACCAGACTGTCATATACACGTGTAGGTGGCTTTGTGTGATTAACAGAACACACCGGACTGTCATACACGTTTAAGAGGCTTTGTGTGTTTAACAGAACACGATAGACTGTCTTACAAACATGTGTATGAAGTCTAGTGTATCTAATACAACACAATAAACAGACACATTTGTATGAAGTCTGGTGTATCTAATAGAACACATCAAACTGACACATTTGTATGAAGTCTGGTATAACTAATAGAACACATCAGACACATGTGTATGAAGTCTGGTATATCTGACAGAAAACCTTATCGTAAATATTCTTCCCTTGAAGTATCATGAAGTGTCAGACATTTATGTCAAATGTAGATTCATTTTCCTTTCTAATGTTATCAATTGACTCTCTCTCTCTTTCTTTCTCTCTCTCTCTCACCGTCCTTTAAGTTTATCCAACATACTGAATTCATTCCTAGAAGCTATGTCTCTATAACTTTAACAATTCTGTTTGTAGATTCTCATTTACCTAAAGATTTTATTTTAATTTCATTAGTTTCAATCTTCGACTAAATTGTTCCTCGCATTTCATTCTTCCTGCTATCTGCATAGACTCTTTTATTTATCAGCCTTGATTCGTTTCAATTTGATTACACTTTCCTGTGCTTGATTTACATATAGGTGTCAGAGTATATGTGTATGTGTGTTTCTCCCCTTTTAATCCATATAATATGTCTACACACAAGTCTAGAAATGTTCATGTACACGTTACAATCCTAAACTGGCCAGCTGCTGCTGTTTTATTAATATAATTGTTTCGTCAATAAGAAAATTCCTATTAATAAAAAGTTAACATTTTACTATCATTTTACGTTTTCGCCATAGTTCAATAAATACACATTAAATAGCCATCGTACGGCGCTTCCACTTTACACATTGATTATGTAACTCATGAGAGTCTGAGACGCTCCCCCCCCCAGTAAAAAATCAATACCTTGACCTTATTGATGAGAAACACCTGTAGTTATTGATAAGAAACGTTAACACCCATGAATGTCAGTTTGCAGACAACACTGTGTCTATTTTTAGATGCATTGTTTTGTCAAGCATCACAGATGCACAGTTATTAATTAAATACTAGTAGAAACAGTTTCAAAGATCTATTTCTGAGCATCTCTGAATCTTCATTTTCAGAATTTTCGAAATGGAAATGTCTTTACATTTATCCACAATGAGGGTGTGGACAGAAGAATCTTAAATTTCTTTCAAATTTAAATTTTATATTTATGCTTTCAATAAATTCAAAAACGTAGTTTTTGGTTCTCCAACTAGGGGTATTTTCTATGCATTTCCCCATACGATTGTGAGTATCCTGAACAAACAGCATAAGAATTCATTTTCACTGCAAGCACTATGTTGTCAATTAAAATTTTGACTTCGTCAAGACACGATTTATTTCACTGCTGGTGTTCTATTCTTTCTGTTCTAGTCTCGGGGGATTCTCGTAAGAATGTTTGAAGCATCTCTTTGTTGCGGTGTTAAAGTTTATTTACGCCTGCTGCATGGAATTTAAGATTAACGTGTCGATTGAGATAATCGATTTTCTATTTACCCCATTTTTTTTCGAACTTCATTCATCATTAATTTCTGCTTCGAAACACATTTTGCAAAATACATCTTCTGTTTGTTCACGAGAGTCAAACGTTTCTTTAAGAATCATCTATGTGCGGCCAGTGTATTCAGGCATCATGGTTTCCACGGAATAATCGTTCTAACATTCTTCAGTGAATTTCATTCGTCTTTTCTTAACCAAACGACTGGACTCCTGATCTTCGCCCTCTCGCTTCAACATTATCTTTTCTTCTCAAACTATATTATGTGTAACAAAGTGTACTATTTCAAGTCATCTTTAAGCCCATTACTTAAATTACGAACGTGATCGGAAGTTAGTATCACAACAGAGACTGTATGCTAGTTCGATCACGTTACGTTAATTTATCTGTCGCAAGTCACGGCAGAATTGAATGACAAAATTGTATGTTATTTTTTCTCACATCAAAATTGTGTGCGGCAAGCCAAAAAGCTGTGCGCTAAGGTCTGAATAAGTGTGCACTAGGGCAAGCTGGCGCAACTTATAGGGAACAGTGGTATCTACAGTAGTTGCCGGTCCTCATGAAAACTTGAGTTTATCCATGTTGCCATATAGTTTTAATAATGTGTCCTCAGACTTACCCTAAGGTCCGCAGTGCCTGTAATATATCATACAACAAGCTGTTAACCTTTCGTTAATGGGACGTTATCCGCAGTGCCCCCCCACACACACACACACAGGTCTGAAAATTATGCAGCCTTTAACAATATAATATACTTTAGTTAATTTGAATAAAGCGATAGTGGATATTAATATTAAAATCAAATTGACAAGTTTAGTATTTCTTGGAAGTATTTGTGGGATAAATTGTGTTGTGAGAGATTAAATCAATAACACCAACTCGCTATTCTTGACAAAAACGTTTATATTTTAGAAGATGTCAAACATAGGCAATCTTTTCAATTACAACTGCGAGACCTTCCAATAGAAACATCACATCTCTATGTTAAGGATAGGCTACACACCAACATTAGAACATAAATGAAAATACATTGAAAGCGATTGGCGGTCTATTTGAGCGTCTGAAATTTAATTTAGCCTGATCAGACAGATTAATCATACAGATGGATGATGGCCAATTTATTATAGTCTGATCAGACACATTAATCATACAGATGGATGATGGCTAATTATTATAGTCTGATCAGACACATTAATCATACAGATGGATGATGACTAATTTATTATAGTCTGATCAGACACATTAATCACAGATTGATGATGGCCAATTTATTATAGTTGATCAGACACATTAATCATACAGATGGATGATGACTAATTTATTATAGTCTGATCAGACACATTAATCATACAGATGGATGATGGCCAATTTATTATAGTCTGATCAGACACATTAATCATACAGATGGATGATGACTAATTTATTATAGTCTGATCAGACACATTAATCATACAGATGGGTGATGACTAATTTATTATAGTCTTATCAGACACATTAATCATACAGATGGATGATAGCCAATTTTTTATAATTATTAATAATAAAATAAACAGTTAAAAATACAACAGTATTTTTAGCGTTTTTAAAACACTATAAGAAATGTAACTACAATTGAAATTACTGTATTTAATATTAACTTACAACAAATATAAAAAAAAATGTGTGAAAATTGTTAAAAACCATAGCTGAAAGAACAATGATTTAACTGTTGTTTTTTTTTTTTTTTAAATATATATATTGCGAAATATATACAAACATTTTAACATCAGAATTTCATATCCTCAAAAACTGGGGAGATGTGCGGCAGTAAGTTGTTTTTTTTTTTTAACTGTAAACAATTTTGGGTTTTGGATTTATATTGAGAAGGTGGACTTTAAAATAATGAACACAAAAAATGAGAACGGGGTCAGGTTCACCATGAGGGCCACGATATGAAAACAACACCTCCCCCCCCACATTCGGCAAGTTTATATTTTTTTCCCGCGGTAATTCATCGCTGATGCACTAAGAAACAACTTCAATTATATGTCTGTTTGCTTACCATCCGAAATTCTTAAACATATATCCAAAAATGAATCAGCTACCTTACTCCCAAGATACGTTCAAGCGGTGACGTGACAGCTTGATACATCTAATTACGACCAACTGATATAGAAATTTACACCCCCTCCAACAAGCTCCAACACTGTAATACCATAATAATACTACATATCTGCAATTTTTGAATTCAATTCCTAACTTGTCATATGTTAATAATAGAGATCGCCAATTATTGTAAACGTGTTTCAATTACGCAAAATATCAAAACGTCTCTTGTTCCGTACGTTTTTGACAATTATCGTGTGTAGAGATTACGGACTAACGTATGGTATGACGAGCACGCAGGCGCATTTGTAAGCCAGAATGGCCAAGTTTTAGTTTAAATACATCAGTTTAGCCCGATATAGAGCTAAAGTTAATGCTAAAGAGTTTCTGTTTGCTTTAGTGAACTCGACTCACATTTTCAAAGAGTACAGGGTTCAAGTCGTAGTAAAGCCAAAAATATTTGCCGCTGAATTGGAGAGGTGGGCGCCACCATGTATATGGACGAATTGTCGCGTGATAAATCGCTCGACTGTCAACCTGAAGGTCTTGGTTCGATCCCTTTGAAGATAAAAGATTTTCAGGTCATGTATATGTCTCATGTGGTGCCTCTATGTTTGTTACGCTGTCGGATATGGTGGGATGACAGAAGGGATATCCCATAACCATCCAACTAGTGGGTTTATAGGATCTAAGAGATTTCATCTCATTCTTAGCAGATACATCACACACGCATCAAGTCTATATATAGATATATGTTTTAACTTTTTTTTCATAATTAATAATTCAGTTAACACAGTTCAATATTACAATCGAGATCTTTAACACCAATCAGCAGTTAACTTTTTGACGGTGATAATACAAAAAAATTATCTTTTTGAACAAGTATTTACCTCAACTATTAAGTTGAACATATCTGGCTGGAAGTCGAAACACCACCCAGCCAGTACGGTACATTTTACAAATGTCGGAAGCAGCATAAAGTTAATCGATTTCAAGTGGACCAACACACCATTTTCTTATTACTAGGGCTGTTGACTAAAGGCGTAATAGAAACGTTAAACAGTTATACGATTAATTTTTTTAACGAAAACATCAAAATGCATTAAATGTTATCCAAATGCTGTTATTTCAGCGTTAAGCTGAAAAAAAAAAATTATAAAAAAAATAGATGACCCAATCTCTATATGCAGAAATAGATCACACATGATTTTTAAAAACCAAACCAGAAAAAATACTCCGAACACAGAAACTGTCACTGTTACGTAAATCAAGAAGGCAGTTGTGTGACATTAAAAAGAAAAGATTATCATTTCTTAATTCTCTATTGGTGATCCTAAATGATACAATTGTGAACAGACGCGTGTTACTAGTTTGATTGACAGGTGTCATTTTTGTGTCAACTTGAAATGGGACAGAGGGGGCTATGGTGTCAAGTAACCAATTAGCTACGTCATTTTTTGAGGATAGAGGTTGCGAAGTGTGTCAAAAATGTGACAGAATTGGGAAAAGGGGTAAAATCAGAGATAAAAAATCGTTAATATCTAAGGGGCTACTACTTTCTGGTTAAACAATTATTTTAAGGGAAGTTAAGGAACATATGAGATATAAATGTTTGTAATTTCTTTTTTTTGGGGGGTGGAAGTGGAGGGGTAGGTACGGTGCGGAGAGTAGGGTAAACTAGACTCTACGTGGGGTGAAGTGTATCAAAATATGACAGGGAAGGAGGTGATGGGTTGACATACATCATTAGTTCGGAAACTATGGTACGAGAAAAACACATGTTTTGGCAATATTTTTCTACTTATTACACATTTTTCACTTAAATTTATAGAGGTTCTAAATAATGAATATTTTCTCCATTAAAAATTCAACACTACACCTATAACTATTTCAAACTTTGAAAACTTAAGGAAGCGGAAAGTTTGTTCTGATGAAAGTTACAATGAAAACTGGAATATGTGGAATTATTATTATGTTATACTTTTATTGACGAAATTTCCGTTTTCTTATTTCCTTTTCATTTTACTAAATAGATAAAAGAAGAAAAACAAATTTAAAAATGCTTTGAAAAATCAATTTCAAACTTGAAAGCAAACTTCCTCACACACATACTTAATTTCTACCGAGCATGCATAGTCATTGAGCAGGGCTGTTTCCGCTCGGTAGCTAATACAATCTTCGTTGTTTAAATTGTCAGGATTACCTGGAACATCAAAGAAAATGTAATCATTATTTACTTTTTTTAAAGAGGGGCTACTTAATAAAATCAATAGAACATCTATATTATATTGTGTGTAACAAAATCAGCCGTGCATCTACAATCAATCGAACAAACTTGGCACACTGCATTTTTTTTATTTTTCAGTTTCAAAATTTAAGCCTATGTATTACACGTTGTTTTTATATATCCGTAACATAAGTGGATTATTTTTTTCTTCCAAGAGCTCGGTAGACGACGTATGTCAGTACGGTAAAGCGCTCTTCTGACCCACCGCGCACTGTCTCCTGTGAGGAACCAAGGTCATTATTCATATTATCGTGAAAGTTTAATCTGTGTATTCCGTGGTTCCTGCACTATCGGCAATGAAATTCTTAGTGCATTCGCAAATACACAACCACAGTGGCTTATGAAATCTTCAGATAAACATATCATCCTTAAGAAGGACACTATGTATCAGAGAATCAGAATTTCAGAGCATCCGAGATTCAGAGATTCAGAGGACCAGAAAATAAGAGAACCTGGAGAATCCAAGAATCACATAATCAGAGAGTCATAGAATCAGAGAATCAGAGTAATTGCCACCCCTCCTAGTTCTCCTTTTCGAAAAAATGTGTATAATAATTTGCACTCCACACTACCACAATCTAACATTTCAGTTTTATGATTTTGAGAATTATAGTATATAATACGTACTTTATTTATTTTATAAAGGTAAATATAAGTAAATATATATCCTAATCATTGCCCCTCATTGGCTTTAAGGGTACTATTACGCACATCCCCCCAGTGCCCCCCTTGGCTACGGGGCTGGTCACATGCCCTTGGTGTACAAACCTATATAAAATGACTTAGCTATTGTTAGGAATGTGTGGTCAAATTGTCCAAGTTAATGAAGTTGGAGGGTACTAAGATTTAGTGATGTCATGAGTTTCATTAAATTTTTTTTTCTACTAACAAGATCATTACAAAGAGAGGGATAAAGATGGGTCATGTCTTTAAATTTACCTCAATAAATCAACCGGAACATTTTATTTTTCAATGACTTTTTACAATATGATCCACTAATTAAACCATTATGTTAAAATATTATATAAAATAACACAGTTTATGAAAACACAAAATATAAAATCAGTTTTATTTCTCATGTAGAACTAAATAAAAATAAACATTCAGAAAAAAAATGTAAAAAAAAAGGGAAATAAATGCTTAAAAAAATATTTCAGCTGTGACAATGTTCTTTCAAAATGATAGTCTAAACTATCCTAGACACTATCTTGATAAATATTGATATATGTGTTAACCTCCATTTCTATAAATGTTAACTCTCATTACTAAAGATGTTGACCATCTTAAATTAATTTTTCTTTTAATTAGATAATCAGAAATTAAATTTAAACTATTTGAGATGAAAGGGAAGTAATTTGTTTCTATTTTAAATGCTGCACTTTGAAATTAAATATAAACAATTTGAAATTAAATATAAACAATAGCCGACAAAAAAATTATTTTAGAAAACCTAGATGCTTATTTTGATGAGAAAAACAAAGAGGAATGATAAGGGATTACAATTGAAACCTATGACCAGTCACTGCTCTAACATGCATACACACTGGTTTCAAACTTAAATGAGAAACATACTAAAATGAAATTTTCAATTATTTAGTCTCTAATGTCTATAATATTTTTAATTTGAACAATGAAGATTGTTTGAGAATATTTGAAAATTATGATGGTCAATGTTAACATTAATCACTGTCAATTTTAAAAGATATTAACAAAAAGCTGTTCAAACAACAAGCATGAGTCACTTTGTGACAAGTAAAAATGATAGAATACATTAAATAACTCAGTAAAACTTTAGACCAAAAACTCAATTTTGACAAAAAATTAGAATAAATGTTAGGGGTATAAAACATAAGGGACAGTAAAATAAAAATCATTATTTGTGTACATTTCTGTTAGAAATAGTACATAAGATATCACTATTAAGAAAAATGATTTATCAAATATATGGCTTGAAACTTTATAGCTTAAAGCTAGTTTCAGATATATTAACAAAAGATAAAAATGCCAAACAATGTGGTATAAACTAAATGTGATGAGATTTTATCTT
This sequence comes from Bulinus truncatus, assembly GCA_021962125.1. Taxonomy (NCBI): domain Eukaryota; kingdom Metazoa; phylum Mollusca; class Gastropoda; family Planorbidae; genus Bulinus; species Bulinus truncatus. Next base: position 1,439,522 of record JAGDYQ010000075.1, on the reverse strand, counting down.
TTGATGAAAATACTGTACATATTGAAGTAAATGAAAGAAGAAATAAATCACTTTGAACAGAAATTTTTTTCACATTTCAAAATTCTGACAAAGAAACTAAAAATTATCTATATTAAATAAATTGTCTTTTTTTTTTAAATGTGCAAAAAAATTATTTCCCATTTTAATTAGTTTTATATAATATTTGCTGGAAAAAATGTTTTCATCATGAAATTTCCTTTTTTTTATAAAAAAAACAACATAATAATATTTCACAAAAAAGAATAGTCTCATTCTATTCAGCATGCTATACATTTCACAATAACAATACAGATGTAATCAACTTTATTGAGTGTTCATATCTTGTTTATATTAATTATTTACCACATGATCGTTGCGTTTGTTAACATTTACATAGTAAGCTCAAACAACACTCAGCTTGACTGTCATTGATTTTAAATGTAAATTAATTCAGCTTGTCAGTATTTCTTTAAATTTAATTTAGTTTTTAAATTTCAGATTAAAAAAAAATTAATTCTGAATTAACCTTCTTTATAGAAGTGTGGTGTTGATAGCTCTAGAAAAGCTATACAATATATAAAATACAAATTAAGCTGATCATAAAAATAACACCGAATTATAAATTTTGAGCTACACAAAACCATTTTAATAATTTATGAAAAAAAATGTAAATATGAAAAACAAAATATCACATTTAAATATTCAGGCAGAAGTCACAATCATTTATACTTGTTATAATTAAATTTATAAAAATTAGAAGAAAAATGTAATTCTCATTTAAATTAATTTTTTTTCCCAAATTAACAGAATTAACAAAGTGTGGTTTACAAATTAAGTTAACAGAATTAACAAAATGTGGTTTACAAAGGTATTTTAAAGAAAAAGAACATTTGAATTGAACTAGCACACATTATCTGAATTATTGAATTCCCCTATCATATTTTAGATTCATAGTGGTTCAAGAGGATTAGAATGCAAATAAAAATTATCTATTATGTTGAAGATTATCAGGCTTTAATATAATGTAACAGTTTTAAAAAATGCATTGATCTTTTTTCTTACTGTCAAACCAAGATGAATATTTCACTCCCTCATCAAACAAAATTTTTAAATAGGTTTATAAATAATAATTTACTGCTAATTCATAACAATTAATTATTATACATCATATTGTTACAAACTGAAATATTATATGGTTTGGCGATAATCATTATGCATTAAAATAGATTAACCAATGTGTCTTCCTTTTTTAAAACATATATTTTCACTTAGGCCTACATTGAAAAGTATAAAATTATCACTTGATTAAAAAAAATATTTTGTTTATTTAATACAGTTATCTATTTATTACTCAGTTGAAAATTTTTTTTTATTTTTTCTATGAAACACATTTTATAAGATCATTGGAGAAAAACATTTTCGGTCTCAATAAATATCAAAGTTCACAAAAGAGAAAAAAAAACATGGTCTTCAAATATTGCAACACATTATTTTAATCCATATAATGTATTGTTGAAGACACATGATGAAAACATCTGATTATTGATATTCTGTGATTCACTCAGTTGCTGAAAATATAATGTGGTTTTCTTTGCCCAACATTTAATCCAGAAGAATAAAAGTCTACAATATTATCACAAAGAATGTTCATTAAAAAATGTCTTTAGGTCAATTTCTGTGATATATTCAATGATTAATGCTTGTACACTTCATCAATAGATGAAACTTCTGATCCTTCACCGGAAGTAACATATTCTGCTCCCTGTACAAAAAGAAAATTGTAAGATGAGTCTTTGGTTTAAATTCTTTTTCTTCTTATTATAAAAAATATTATGCAGCATCACCTATTTTACAATTTTATTCTGTTAATATGGCATAATATAAGTAGTGACAGTTTAACATTGTAGGTGTTTTTTGGCCAAGTCACTTTTAACAGAGAGATTGAAATTTTCTATTGAGAAAGATATCTAATTGAATTAAATTAACTGGCTTTTCATTCACGAGTAGATGTATGCTATTGTTTCATTAAAAGAAGTAAAATGAAGTAATAATCTGCAGGTAATAAAATTTACAAAACGCCAATAAAAAAACCAGGATAAATCAATTAGTCCCATTTTACCTAAATATTTTACTTATATACTAGTAAATAAATATCATAATTTTACCTTTTCAATTTTCTCATCCAACATTTTAAAGAACTCTAACTGGCTACTGGTTACACTAAAAAAGAAAGACAGAAAGCAATTAACTTAAAATATAAAATAATAATTAAACTATTATATGTATTTACTGGTCTTGTCCAAACTACTAAAGACATACTAAAATGCGGATTGTAAAGATAATATAAATGACAAAAAATGTAGATGTTTAAATATTGTTCTGGCTGGCTCATATCTATTATGATATATTGGCTCATTAAAGACATGCTCCAGTTTCAGTCCAAGTTTTTTTTTACTCCCATTTAATTTTTAATAGGCTTGAATACCTGTCAAGGAAAAATTTTATTTTTTTACAGAGCTGTAAAACTTTAACATGAATGCATGGGTTAGTAGTTTTAGTAGTGTTAGTGAAATACTCAAACTAAATGGATGAGGGGGGGGATAAATTAATTATTAAAAAAAATATTTGTAAAACAAAAATGGATTACTTACCATGTTTAAGTGGAATAAAATAAAAAAAAACTTCCCCTTCCTTACAATGGGGTAGCTAACGTTTCATTATTCGATTTGCAGTGTGCGGTCAGACCATTCTTTTTTTTTTTTTTTTTTAATACTTGTCTCCTGATATGCTCATTGGCAACAATGTTGACACTAGTTTGTTTTGCCTTCTTGCCAGCTGAAATCTTTACAATAAATGGTTTCTTCAAAGGGTTCTGTCCCAGGTACCAGTCCGAGCTTTTCTTTTTCTATCGCATCCATATTGCTCTCACATGCAGTTGAATGGTTTTTGAAATCTGTCAAAATGCAAAAATATTATTTTTGGTTAGCACAAATTGTATTGAATAATAAAAGTATATACAACCAATTATTGAAATTATTTGAAAAAAGAAGGGGGGGGGGGCTATTTACCTCTTTCCCTTGCTTTTAGAAAAGTGTATCCCTTGTATTTATTATACATGGCCAGTAGGGAGCTAGCATCTCACACCATAAGGATATTGTCATCAGACCATCATATGTGCTCACCTGGTAGAGAACAGGCTTAAAATGAATAGAAGGCTGGCAAACAGGCTCACTTAATAAATTAAATATATTTTTTTTTTTAATTTCAAATGAAAATACTTCACCGTAAATAATTCTTTAATTGTAGGATGGTCACTGCATGCTCAGGTACTTGTTGAATGTTGTGGTCATTAGCATCATTGCTGGCATTGGTGGAGGGTTAAATATTCTTCTGGCTGGCTCATATCCATTATGATATATTGGCTCATTAAAGACATGCTCCAGTTTCAGTCCAAGTTTTTTTTTACTCCCATTTAATTTTTAATAGGCTTGAATACCTGTCAAGGAAAAATTTTATTTTTTTTACAGAGCTGTAAAACTTTAACATGAATGCATGGGTTAGTAGTTTTAGTAGTGTTAGTGAAATACTCAAACTAAATGGATGAGGGGGGTGGATAAATTAATTATTAAAAAAAATATTTCTAAAACAAAAATGGATTACTTACCATGTTTAAGTGGAATAAAATAAAAAAAAAACTTCCCCTTCCTTACAATGGGGTAGCTAACGTTTCATTATTCGATTTGCAGTGTGCGGTCAGACCATTCTTTTTTTTTTTTTTTTAATACTTGTCTCCTGATATGCTCATTGGCAACAATGTTGACACTAGTTTGTTTTGCCTTCTTGCCAGCTGAAATCTTTACAATAAATGGTTTCTTCAAAGGGTTCTGTCCCAGGTACCAGTCCGAGCTTTTCTTTTTCTATCGCATCCATATTGCTCTCACATGCAGTTGAATGGTTTTTGAAATCTGTCAAAATGCAAAAATATTATTTTTGGTTAGCACAAATTGTATTGAATAATAAAAGTATATACAACCAATTATTGAATTTATTTGAAAAAAGAAGGGGGGGGGCTATTTACCTCTTTCCCTTGCTTTTAGAAAAGTGTATCCCTTGTATTTATTATACATGGCCAGTAGGGAGCTAGCATCTCACACCATAAGGGTATTGTCATCAGACCATCATATGTGCTCACCTGGTAGAGAACAGGCTTAAAATGAATAGAAGGCTGGCAAACAGGCTCACTTAATAAATTAAATATATATTTTTTTTTAATTTCAAATGAAAATACTTCACCGTAAATAATTCTTTAATTGTAGGTTGGTCACTGCTTAGGTACTTGTTGAATGTTGTGGTCATTATTTTGACCATTTTACTGTATTATACTGTAAATAATTGTAAATTTATTGGTAAATGGGTAGCTTTTTTGACACTATGTCAAAAAAGCTTGCTTGGTTCTAAAGTATGATAAGTGCACTATGTCTAATTTAGATATTTATTATAGGTTGAGCTATTTTTGCCCCTCAAAATATTTTTGTTTAGATATACTACATGATAATTTTATTTTTTAATGATTGGCGTTTGATTTTAGAAGGTTTTTGTCTTCAATGCACAAAAGAATGAAGTAAGATTTGTTGCAATGAAGCACAATAATTAACATATTTTATTGAGTTTAACACTTGAGTCAGATTTTTTTTTCCTTTTTTGTTCTTTTTTAAATATTAAATTTGAGTTTAAATTTTTTCACAACAGAATTCTCCTATTGATGAAAAATGCCATGTCTCTTTGAATTACCTATTGGCCCATTATGCTAACATGCATTTATGTGTGAAGTTTCTTTAAAATGTACAGAAATGCCATGAAATAATATTTTAATATATTTCATCTTTCAGTTTTATCAAAAATAAAATTAAAAAATATTCTCCGGGGAATGCTTGCTCATTAACGCCCCTGTTTTGTAATTTCTAAAAGGTCACCAATAGTGCAGCCTGACTGGTAGTCGTTTTTTTTTTTATTAGATTGTGTCGGGGATTCTAGCTGCAATTAAATTGTGATAAATCAGTTGAAAGGTTAAACATTACATAATACATTATTTCAGGTTGAGTAATGTTTTTATGACACATTACGTCAAACTTGTTCTTTGATTAAATTGTATTGATTATTTTTTTAGTTTTCTTTAATTCCCGATGTGGTCTGTGGGTTTTATAGACTTGGCGGCACCCATCTCCGCTCAAAGTCATCAGCGAATATTTTAGGTTTTACCCAGCATTCCATTAAGCTTTAGTTTTATTTGAATTAAAATTTTCTACCTACCTCCTTTGTTATGTGTGTGTGTGTATATATATATATATATATATATATATATATATATATATATATATATATATAGCTACTCCGATACTTTAATTATTCTTTCTAAAAATAATGGAAGACAACCCTTTTTATGGTGCTTTACGATTTTATGGGATGCGACCTTTATTTAATTGTCTGCTGCGTTTAATATTAAACCTAATCACTTCCACTGATTTGAATTAATGTTAAGTTTGCTTTACCCTTTCTGTTGGGTATGTCATATTTTAATGTACTTCTCACGGGCTCCTATTTACTCTATAAATGTTGATTGATTTCCACACACAAGGTCATATATACGGATAACTCGACACTTTTTAATGTGAAGCAACATTTCAAATTGTAGGAAGCAAACATTCAAACAAATTTTGAATTTTAAAGCTAAAAAAAAAAATCTGCTGTAAAAAAAAAAAAAATTGGGTGCCGTGGAGCCGCCAGATTTTTTCGGCTCCGGCTCCAGCAAAAAGTAGCGGCTCCCGGCTCCGCTAGCCTGTTTAAATGGTGAGGACCGATTGCAATTTCAGGTCATGATGTATTTGCTATATCTCCCGTGATGCTTCCATAGTCATTGCACTATCGGCTTTGGCGGAGATAAAAGAAGAGCACCATACAACCAACCCCATTAGTGGTTTATAGAATCTAAAGATTTTATCTCATTCTTACAGGGACTTCACACACCCTTACACGCACGCATGCAAGCGCACACACACACACACACACACTATTTAAACAGAAAACAGACAATGTGTGATAACCGCGCTTGTTCATTTCTCACCAACTAATTAAAAACAATGTGATGACAAATGTTATAGATTAAACAAATATTTTGAAAGACTTGTAAACAAATAAACGTTTATTGGCTGGTTAGAAAAAGAAAAAAATATTCATAGTAGATGCAATCTGAGGCCATGGGCACACAACAGTTATATATATATATATATATATATATTTATATTTGGAATGGAAGGGTTGTAGTATATATATATATATATATATATATATATATATATATATATATATATATTGGAATGGAAGGGGTGTAGTTAAAAATCATCATCATTGCCCGTCACTCCTATCGGGGTATGGGCCACCAACTAAAGTTCTCCAGCGACTTCTGTCCTGAGCCATTCTCTCCAGCTGCTTCCAGCTGAACCCCATCCTGGTGATGTCCGCTTCAAATTCTCGCCTCCCGGTGTTTCTAGGCCGACCTCTCTTTCTTTTTCCTTGAGGATTCCAACTCAATGCTTGCCTAGTGATGTTGCTTGCCGGCTTTCGTAATGTGTGGCCTATCCATCCCCACCTTCTCTTCCTGATCTCTTCTATTGAAGCTTGGCCGGTTCGTTCTAAGAGGCTGGCATTGGTGATGGTGTCAGGCCATCGTATTTGGAGAACTTTCCTAAGGCAGCTGTTGATAAAGGCCTGGACTCTTAGTGGTGGTCTTCGTAATCCTCCAGGTCTCAGCTCCATATAATAGGACTGACTTTACATTGGTATTGAACAGGCGAATTTTAGTGTTCAGAGACAGCTCTTTGGAATTCCAGATGTTCTTGAGCTGGATAAAGGCGGCTCTTGCTTTTCCGATCCTTGCTTTGACATCTGCATCTGTTCCACCCTGCTGATCTATGATGCTACCCAGATAAGTAAAGGACTCTACTTCCTCCAGTTTACTTCCATTTAGGGTCACTGCATTTGTGCTGGTTGAGTTAATTTTCAGGATCTTGGTTTTAGATGTGTGTATGCTAAGGCCGACTTCCTTTGCAGTGGCATTCACAAGATTTGTTTTCTCTTGCATCTGTTGATAGCTATGTGTAAGGAGAGCAAGGTCATCTGCAAAGTCCAGGTCGTCCAGCGGTTTTAGCAAAGTCCATTGGATTCCATTTCTTCTTTCCCTGGTGGATTTCTTCATAATCCAGTCTATAGCCAGTAGGAAAAGGAATGGGGAAAGCAAGCATCCTTGTCTGACTCCTGTTCGTACCTGGAAGCTGTCTGTTAGCTGCCCTCCATGGATAACTCTGCAGGACATACCCTCATATGATTTCTCGATCAGTTTAACTATTTTTAAGGGGACACCATAATGTCGAAGAAGTTTCCAGAGGATTTCTCGATCTACACTGTCGAACGCTTTCTCAAAGTCAATAAAGTTGATGTATAGCGGCGAGTTCCACTCCAGGGACTGCTCAACTATGATGCGGAGCGTTGCGATCTGGTCTGTGCATGACCTTTTTTGACGGAAACCTGCCTGTTCGTCTCTCAGCTGTGGGTCGACTGTGTCTTTTATCCTCTCCAAAAGGACTCGGTTGAAGACTTTGCCTGGCACTGATAGCAATGTGATGCCCCTGTAGTTGTTGCAGTCGCTAAGGTCACCTTTTTTGGGAAGCTTGATGAGATATCCTTCCTTCCAGTTTGTTGGTACGTCTTCTTCCTCCCATATCCTTTCAAAGAGTGGGTACAACATCTCCACTGTCGTATTGAGGTCTGCCTTTAGTGCTTCTGCTGGGATGTCATCTGGTCCAGCTGCTTTCCCATTTTTTATCAGAGTGATGGCTTTTCTGATCTCCTCTTTGGTTGGCTTGTCACAGTTGATTGGCAGATCTGCTATGGCTGGTTCAATGACAGGGGGGTTCAGTGGTGCTGGTCTGTTCAGGAGTTCCTCAAAGTGCTCAGCCCATCTATTCAACTGCTGATCTAATTCATTAATAGCTTTCCCTTGTTTGTCTTTGACAGGTCTTTCTGGTTTGTTGGTCTTCCCTGAAAGTCTCTTTGTTATGTCATATAACATTTTCATGTTTCCACTGTAAGCTGCCTGTTCTGCTTCAGCTGCCAATCCATCCACATAGTCTTTCTTGTCCTTCCTAATACTTCTTTTCACTTTGTTGTGTGCTTCCGTGTATTCTTCTTGAGCTTTGCCTTTAGCTGCTCTAGTTTTACTGTTGTTGACTGTTGCTTTCTTCTTCCTTCTGTCCTCTATCTTATTCAGGGTATCAGTTGTGATCCACGCTTTTTGATGGTGTTTCATTGGCCCCAGTACCTCTTGGCATGCTGATCTTAATGACTCTTTCACTTTCTGCCACTCATTTGATACACTGTACTCCTCTTCCACCAGTTCATGGAGCACTTCATATTTGTTCTTCAGTACCAAGTTGAACTGTTCTTTTATCTTAGGATCTTTCAGAAGGTTAATGTTGTACTTTACTCTTCTGTCTGCCGTGCTTGTCTCATATCTCTTCAGCTTCAGTTTCAATTTCGCTACAACCAGATGGTGATCAGACGCTACATCCGCCCCTCTTCTCACTTTTACATCTTGTAGGGATCTTCTAAATTTCCTGTTAATGCAAAAATGGTCTATCTGATTCTCTGTCACTTTATCCGGGGATATCCATGTATTCTTGTGGATTCTTTTATGGGGAAATATGCTCCCTCCAATGACCATGTTATTGAGTGCACACAGGTCTGCAAATCTCTCCCCATTCTCGTTCATCGTTCCCAGAGCATGTGTGCCCATGACTTGTTCATAACCTGTGTTTTCGGACCCAATCTTTGCATTGAAATCTCCCATGAGGATGGTTACATCTTTTCCAGGGAAGGTCTCAAGTATCTTCTGTATTCTGCTGTAGAACTGGTCTTTGTCGTCTTCATCACTGTCGTTTGTTGGTGCATAACACTGGACTATATTAGTTTTGATCTTCTTCTTGGTACGGAAGGAGGCAGTAATGATCCTCGGATCAGTGCCCCCTGTGCTCTCTTGGACAGCATGAGGCCAACTCCCTGTGTGTGTGGTGCATCGTTCTCTTCGTGTCCGGAGTACAGCAGCATCTCCCCTGATAACAGTCGTCTCTGTCCAGCTTGTGTCCACCTTGTCTTGCTAATGCCTAAAATGGTCAGTTTGTTTCTCTCCATCTCTGCTGCTATCTGAGCCATCTTTCCTGACTCATACATGGTCCTGACATTCCATGTGCCGATTGTGGTTTTCCTGGTTGTCAGAAGGGTAGTCGGCTTTGTGGCTTCCTTTCGGCTTTCACCACAACTAAGCTTCATGAGTCTTCGTGATGAAGAACCTTCTTCTCCCAGGACTGAAATATCTGTTTTTTCTTTAGTTCGTGTTTCTGTAGCAAGGGGTTTTTAACAGGGTGGGGTTGCTAGCCGCACGCCCAACCCTCCTCCTTTTTCAGCCGGGCTTGGGACCGTCCTTGGCGGAGTTAGTTAAAAATAGGATAGTGGTGAATTATAAATGCATGTCTAATGAGGGAGTTTTGGGGCCCATCCAAAGTCGGGGCCCGCAGATAATCCGCCTTTGTTTCTAACACTACATCAAGCTCAATGTACTGCCCATAGGTCCATTCTATTGTAACCTTGTAGGTTGGCTAATTCACTTTTTTTCAATTAGAACGGCTCAGTTAATATATAGGTCAAAGTACTCAGTCTTGCATGTAATAATAACCTAATTATAATATATGTATAGTACCAGATTTGTTTACTTCATTTTATTATTTAAATGTCACAAACCACAACATTCAGATGTCTATGCCCAACTAATAGTAACTCTAACGTGATATAGAACAATAATATAATAATAATAATACATTTATACCATCTGAATACTTTTGTGAATTATCATTAATTGTTATTTGTAAGTAATAGTCCTTGTGTTAGTTGCACCGGGGCGGATTCTAAAAATGCTAAGTATTTTTTTCTTCCCCGGGACACTCAGTCCCCCCGTGTAATCACGCCACCCCCTCGTACTTATTACGTATCTACTATCTGCAGTACCCGACATCACGATTTGTACAAACTAGTTCACCTTTACACACACCCCTATCATAGAGTTCCACGATCTCTATATTTAGCTAGTATATAGCTCATTGCTACCTGTCAACAATTAGCTCACAGATTTCTCTCCCCCTGACCACTGATACTATATTTGGTGTCAGGCATGCAGCCATACACTGCACACAAACAAGGTCATTGGGGATGGGGGGGGGGCAATTTTGAACATTTACAATTAATCCTACTGTAAATCGAATCAGAGAAAAATGAAGCGGGCAAAAGCCAAACAGTCGGCAAACGAAAACTAACATATGACCCAATGTTAAACTGGATACGTAAGAGTTTTTAAAATATATATTGTCTAGGAAATATACTTACCTGGGTTCTCGATGTTTCTGAGACAGATTGACCAGGTTCTATTGATAAGTTGAAACCTTTTGATTATATCTGTGACAGGTCAGCTACGTTCTTTGGAGAAGTTGATACATGTATGTTTGTATCAGTGACAGAACTGCTAGTATCTCAAATATACATTTGGAACATTATAAATGTTTTACTCCCAATATTAATTTTAGCTTATACACTAACGATTTTTTTTTAATGCCCAAAAAAAAAAATGAAACAACAAATGAAATGTAGTCTAAGCAGTACAAGTAGGAAGATCACAGCGAATAACTGAACCACACACTAAATGCACTAGTCACACTACAGGCTACACATGGTCGAAACGTTATTTCGTGCAGACCGTGGACAGTGGTTCCAAGACGGCGATAAACATTTGGCGTAGAGGTTATAATCTCATGAGTTCATGGTCACTGTGTTGTATGTTTCCTTGATACTGTTAATAAAAATGTATTTCCTATGCAAGTTTGTCCCTTCTACACTCTATACTCAAACCAATATTTTCACATATTATAAGATATAATAAAAAAGAAATATAACTTAAAAAATCCAAGAAGAAAAGTCACAGCTTACGATGTACACAATCTCCACGTAACAAGGCGGGAAGTTCACGTGTTACACAACACACTATCAGCTACCTATGGTCAGCCGTGATGTCCACTACTAATGTTGCCAAAATGTCATTTGATGTCTTTGAGTCATAGGTAGAAGTTTTAGTGGACTGTAGGGGTTTCGACTACTTCAAACATTTTAAATTTTGTAAATACAAAGACTGGTGAATACTATATGAAACGAGATGTAAATATTGTGTTTATTATTCTGGCGTGTTGTCAGAGACTTGCTTATTCAGTTTTGGCTTCTTTTGTATATAGAATCTGGCAACACTGGCCACTATATTGACTGGTCACAAACTCCCTTCCTTTTACCCATCCACGCCGTTCATTCAACCGTGCTAACACTAGCATTAAGTGATTTTAAACAACTATTGTTAAATTACGTCCAAGTATAATTTATTTTGCATGTGGTCATACATCTTAACAGTGTGGAATAAGTTGGTTGACGGTCGAACAAACTCAGTTAACTTTAGTACATTGATGTTCAGAATTAACGGTTACAACTTGAATAAACACAGTTAACATTAGAGCATTGATTTTCAGAATTAACTGTTACAACTAGAACAAACACAGTTAACTTTAGCACATTGATGTTCAGACTTAACTGTTACAACTCGGACAAACACAGTTAACATTAGAGCATTGATGTTCAGACTTAACTGTTACAACTTGGGACAAACACAGTTAACTTTAGAGCATTGATGTTCTGACTTGACTGTTACAACTTGGGACAAACACAGTTATCTTTAGAGCATTGATGTTCTGACTTGACTGTTACAACTTGAACAAACTCAGTTGACTTTAGTATATTGATATTCATATTTAAATGTTACAACTTTACACCGAGGTCACCAACAAATCCAACAGCTGTATTCAGAATTAACTGAGCTAATGTTGTTAAATTTCAGAAAAATAAAAGTAATTTTACATTTGATTACAATTGATAATGTACTACACTTAGTATTAAACAACCTGAATAAATAATCCAAACGATGACCAAATGAGTCTCTTTGTTGATTTTTAAATGTATTTATTTTTTATTTTTTTTTCACGGAATCTTGTACAATTGACTGTGGTGTGACCGAGGTCGGATAAGGGTTACAGTATGCCTCAAAGCTTGTTTCCAAAAAAAAAATAAAGGAGTTAATAAATGAAACAAAATGACATTATATCACAAATGTGAGGAAACCATATAAATGGGGCGGGGGGTGGTTAGTTCTGGGCTTAAGTTATAGTTCACGTTCAGCTAACGCTTTTTGATTAGTTCCGCTGAAAATTCTTGAACAAATGGTGCCAGAAAGAAACAAAAAAAAAACTGCCGTAGTTAAACTGTCTCCGCAGTAGCGTAGCGAGATTAACTCTCGCCTAGGGCACAATACCTTTTTTAGCGCCCCGCATTGGAAAACCAAATAATATGTTTAAATAAAATATACCATTTGGCGCCCCTTTGTGAGTAGCGCCAGGGACATGATGCCCCCATGCCCACCCCTCGCTACGCAACTGTGTATCCTTAATATAAGACCATGTTAAAATAACTATCTACTTGTATAACTATCTACTTGTATAACTATCTACTTGTATAACAATTTACTTGTATAACTATCTACTTGTATAACTATCGTATAACTATCTACTTGTATAACTCTATACTTGTATAACTACTATCTACTTGTATAGCTATCTATTTGTATAGCTATCTACTTGTGTGTATGGTAAGCGAAATATCTCTGATTTATATTCTGGGTTTAATTTAATAATCAGTATTTTACAGAAATATCGAACTGGCATTTTCCTAATACATGTAGTGTTCTATATAATTTATAGTATACATTGTATATGACTTAAAACTTACTAACATTTATGTTGTTTTATCAAAGTTATCGTTTTAATTCAGTTTATTTCATGAAAGGATATAGTACTGAAAATTGTTCTATGTCTCTCTAGCTCAGCGGCTCTAAATTTTTACTCGACTGTACCCCAAAAGATGGTTGAGTATGTCCGCTGTTACTCCTCACACGTACGTTCGCAAACAAACTTACTTTTTTTTTTTATAATTGAATGTGCTTACCTTTTTAATGTGATACTTGGGTGAGTGGTTTTGTGACGCAGCAAACTGGCAATCTTCTTCCTTTGGTTGTTTTTAAACGACAAAATATATATGTAGCTGCGAACAAATTCATAACCTTTCCCCTTTACCCCTTGGTTGAGAATCTCGGCTCTAGCTCACCATTGGTTAATATTTACCTGTTATCGTAATATGACCAGAAGGTGTCTTGATATATTTAGTAAGAATACTAATTAATTAGCCAGTCTGTACAAATACAAACACATCTACAAATTCCTTCACTTCTCCCCCCCCCTCTCTCTCTCTTGCGCACAATCTCTCTCTCGCTCTCACTCGCTCGCTCTCTCTTTCTCCTGATGGATCTATCTAATATAACTATCCATTCATGTAGGCCTACTTATATACCATTATATATATATATATATATATATACATACATACAGATCAATGGAGTGTAGATTATTCAATCTAAATATAGCAACGACTCTACTTAAATTAATCTTTTTATCTGTTAAACCAATAATTTACCACAAAACACTTGTATATATCTATTATCAATATAATGTGTCGTTCTTTTATTTCCTCACGAAGTGTTATTGAACCCTGAGTATTAAACCATTTTTGAATCCCATTAGTTTTATTTAGCTGGTCATTTATATTTCAACAACAGAACGTACAGTTAAAAATTAAAATATAAGCAAAACGGTACATAACAAACTCTTATATTTTGGCCCTGAGAGGTCAAATCTCGAAATGGACTTTTGATGTAAACTTGGCAGGCCAAGACCTACACAATGATATATACATCATGGGTCTAGGACTTATGGTTGCTGAGATATAGGGCGGTCCATTATTATTATAGCTTATATAGTAAAAAACGGTACTTTATAAGGCCCCTTTTACGGCCCTGAGAGGTCAGATCGCAAAATGGAAAAAAGCTATTTCTTGGCAGGCCAAGACCTACAAAATGATATATACATCATGGGTCTAGGACTTATGGTTGTTGAGATCTAGGGTGATGACAGACAGACAGACAGACAGACAAAACGGGGACAATAGAGCATTTTTTTTCGAAAATGCTCTAAAAAATTTTAAATATGTCTATAACCTCGGTACAAGGGGTAAAGGGGTCGGGGAACAAGACCTGGTAGAAGAGGCCGCGATGTTTGGGATGGTATGAGTTGGGCGCGCAGTGTGTATGTGTGCAAGGGTTTTGTCCTACACTCACTGCACACATACACACAGCGCGCCTGAGTTGCACACGAGTGTAGGACAAAACCCCCAGCGGACAAAACCCCCACGGACAAAACCCCCACGGGCTAAACCCCCAGCGGACATAACCCCCAGCGGACAAAACACCCAGCGGACAAAACCCCCAGCGGACAAAACCCCCACAATATTGTTTTAAGCCATTTATTGCAGCTACAATTTATTTTTTTATTATTATTAGCTTTTAATTAGTTTTACTTTCATGTAAATGAATTTGAATTTAAAACCTGTTTTTGTTGATCATAAATGCTCAATATGAAACATAGCCATAGTTATTATTTTATTTAGCACCTTTTTAAATTATTATTATGTCTTAATTAATTAATTTAAAAAAAATCACAAAAAAGCTCGAGTTATAATTTTATGTTTCTTGGGCGCCCCAGAACCATACGATCCACGGACCGATGCCGATTCGCGGCCCGGGGACCACTGCCTTCCAGTGTTGCCAAATATTAATCTATTTTAAATGGCAGATTTTTAGAGTAAAAAAAAAGTTAGAATTGAACAAGCTACACTTTTTACATCCTACAGGGCAATACAGCAGCCGACTATATCAAACGGCTAGTAATGTATAACAAGAATGTGATGTAAAATTAGTAAGCCTTGTTTCAAATTGTGTCTAAAAGCTAAATTTACGAGGAAAAAGAACCCTTAATAAGATATGAAACATAAACACTTCAAATCGAGTACGCTCAACAATTCCTCCCGAACTAAACTTACATTCTCTTATATAGGCTAGCTGGACAAAATATCCTATCATTCTCAAGTCTCCGTTTGTTGGTTCCACCCCAATTCAATACATAATTAAGAGCTTGGTGAACATAGCAGAATAAAGGTGACATTGCGCTTCTCATGTTACTTGAATTCCTCCACACTGACACTATGTTTCTAAACTTTATTCAATTGTAGTACACCCCTAACCCTGAACTCATGAACTACCCACGTCTACTCATCTTCCGGAATTCTACTGTGACACTATTCTTTATTGTCTAAAATTCCCCTACCTGTTAAAGTTAATGGGTTCTGTCTCCCTCTCCTTTCACCCGTCTCATATCGAATTACGTTAAACTGTCCCAACACTTGAACTTAAGTTTACCTATGCCCTGACCTACTTTCACTTTCTACATTTTATAATAAAGATTGGGGGGGGGATATTACATTTTATAATAAAAGTAATGATTAATTAATAAATAATTAATAAATAATATTTTTTTAAGTGGGTGTTTTGTCCGCTGGGTGTTTTGTCCGCTGGGTGTTTTGTCCGCTTGGGGTTATGTCCGCTGGGGGTTTTGTCCGGTGGGGGTTTTGTCCGTGGGGGTTTTGTCCGTGGGGGTTTTGTCCGCTGGGGGTTTTGTCCGGATACCGTGTGGAGTATTGGCGCGCACTGTGTATTAAGATCGAATCTAAGCCGATATAATTATACTTCTATATATACGATGTTGACCATGGACTAAGGGAAATGTTTGTCGATTTAAAAGATCATGTCTGTCAACACAATATGTCATATACATGTTTCTAAGATGTTTTACCGATATAAAGGATTGGTTTTCGATAACTGTGGTTCTTATGCTGTTTGTTTTACCGTCTGCTATAAAATGTGTGTCTCGCGCAAAAATTAAAAGGTACATTAATGATACGGTCAGTATTGACCTAGGGCTAAAACTACTAATTTTGTTTGTTTTTTTAACCTTGTAAGATAAGCTGTCTGTTGATGTAAAGGTAACAAGGGATTAACTTTAGACCACTGTCGCTTGAATGGCTAAAGTTGCATAATAAAAAAAAAAAAACACTTAAAAATAACACTGATAAACAAGTTTTGGATTTCTTATATGTCATTAACGTTTTCGGAATCAGTTTTTGATGCTGATTTTGAATCTGTAAATCATTTTGCTCTATCAGCTCAAATTATTAAGATATTGACGAACAAAGTTTTGTATGCGCCCAAACAGGAATAGACTGCTGACAGCATAATTTTATGCACACAAACGCACGCACCTGCGCGTACACACATGTTCACAAACACACATACCCAGGCCCGTAGCCAGAGGGGGGCTAGGGGGGCTGAGCCCCCCCGTGCATGATTTGAGTTTTTTGACAAAATTTTAATAATGACAGCTATAAAACATCAATCATGTTGTTTAATAAATCATTAATAATAAAAACTTAAAGGTTTATATTTTGGTAATCATTCAGGCTATTTTACTTACATATATAGCTTATCTAATTTTTGGGCATAAAAGATTGAATATTATTGAAGTTCACTTCTGGGTATTTTGGGCAGCATTGGCATTTGGTGCTTCAACAGCCGTGTGTGAGAGCAGTTTCTCAACCCTCACACGAATGCTCACCCCATATCGCTGATCAATGTTACAAAAGCGTCTAAGCAATCTTTTCCTGCTTGCATTTGAAAAAGATTTAACAGACAATCTGAATGCTGAAGCATTTTTAGGTAAATTCAGTGCTAAACCCAGGCCCGTAGCCAGGTCAAAGTAAGCAGGGAGGCACCAATACCCAGCAAGGGGGCACCTTTACTTTTTCTTTTTTTTTCTCTTTTTCTTCTTTTTTAAGTGGGGGGGCACTCCACACCTAGCGGGGATGGGGGCACGGCCCCCCAGTGCCCCCCTTGGATACGGGGTTGGCTAAACCACGAAGTTTGCAAATTTGAAACGTATAATAATATAAGTTCGCAACAAGTGCCGACGAGTGGGGGGGGGCAGGGGGCCAATGCCCAGGGGCCCGGCGAGTTTTAGGGACCCGGACTGAGCTGGCAAATCAACTTTTTAAAATATTAATATCAGCTCAGGGGCCCGAAATTTCTGTCGATGGGCCTGTTCGCAACCTTGTAATAGTTTTATATATTGATATCTTCTGAGGACAACTAGCAACTTAAATAAGTTAATAAAATAACATTGGCTTCTGACTTCATTTTTATACATATGCATAATAAAATAATAAAGTACAAACTCCGTGATTTCTGAGTGATGTTGTTAATTTGCAAATTTACTTTTTAGCAGAATTAATTTTATTTTAAATTGAATAATTGCGACTGCTTTTGATGATAGATCTGTTCTTTGTTTTCAATATTTTATAAGAAATATCACACAAATAGCTAAGCTATATTCGTGCATCTTTGTCGTTCTTCCCGGGTTGTACGTTAAACAAACAGTATAATAATATAAATCAAGTATCTATTATGTAACAATTGTGTAGGAGAACTATTGGTCAATATATTTATAACAGGAATCAGAAATTGCTCAGCTTCAATAAATTTTTATCATTAAAACTCTTTACTGTTTAAATTATTTTTAACAAAACTGCAACATGCCATGCATTATTGAAACGTAGTTAAAATTATATATTTCTAATTAATAGCTAAACAATCGGTACTAAAATGCACCATTCCAGATATGGAACTGCTAAAAATTTCTTGGGGAGGGGACTCACTGAGATCCCCTCCCCAAACCCCTGCTCTCCGTTCGCAAGCTTTCGGCGCTTCGCGCCTACATTTTCGCCCCCCCCCCCCGAACATTTCTTCTACCCCACCAGGGGCGGATTTAGGGGGAGGGGCCGGGGGGCCCATGCCCCCCCCCTATCGCAAGTTTAGGTAATATATCATTAAATTATCGAAATATATTTTGTTCTAAGACCAATTTTCAACAATGAAAACAGTTTTGCCCCCCCCCCGTCAAAGTTGTCTAGATCCGCCCCGATCATTTCTTCGGCACCCCTCCCCCGAAAAAAATTTCTTCGCCCCCCCGAAAATGTCTTCGGCCCCCCCCCAATCCAATATTCCTGGCTACGGGCCTGCACATACCTCGTAATTATATACGTATATTGGCGATGTTCTTTTTTTTCTGATGATGTCAGATGTTTGTAGGGTGAGTGTTGATTTGCAGTTGTGTTATGAATTGCGCATTGTCTTAGAATTTGATTACGTTGCAGTTTCAGACTTCATAAAAGGAGCAGTGAATGTGGCCAATGTAAGTTGTTTAAAATATGGCGACCAGAGGATGCGTAAATTCACCGGATCTGTTTTGCTATGTGTGCGGCTTTTTCACAAACAAGTCTCATCAGAAGACTTTCACGCTGTTATTGAAGAAAGCTTATCAACTTTATTTTGACTCAAAGGTGGATTGTGGTAAGTCGTGGGCACCACAGTTCATCTGTTCGACATGTTCATGCAACTTGCATGGTTGGATGAGGAAGGCAAAGAAAAACAACCACATGGCATTCAGAGTTCCTATGATATGGCGTGAGCAAAGCAATCACTCCACAGATTATTATTTTTGTTTGGCAAACATCAATGGAATTTGTTATAAAACTCGTACAACTGTCAATTACCCAAACGTTCCATCAGTTTCAAAACCAATTCCACACGATCCTGTCATTTGTCCAGTACCACAATCGCCTGTAGAATACACAATAGACGAAGAGAAGGATGAAGAAAGTGATGTTCCATCTTGTGCCGATGACTCAGACCCTGACTACAAAGCTGCTGGAGAAAGAATTCATTTGATGAATTATGCTGAACTTTGCGACCTTGTGCGAGATCTGGCGCTAACAAAAGGCCAAGCTGAACTTCTTGGTTCATGGTTAAATGAATTTAATATGCTTGCACCAGGTAAAGCTACAGCAAACTTTCGTCACAGGCATAAACAGCTTGTTCAATACTTTGATGTGACTGGCAGTATTTGCCACTGCACAGATGCTGACGGCCTTATGAGAAGTCTTGGTGTCGAACACATTGTTGAAGATTGGCGACTGTTCATTGACTCGTCAAAGACTAGCTTAAAAGCAGTATTGTTGCACAATGGAAACAAATATGCTTCAGTACCAGTTGGATATTCTGCCCACATGAAAGAGACATATGAAAACATGTCGGAACTGTTGGAAACAATACGTTATCGCGTGTACAACTGGAATATCTGTGGCGATCTAAAAGTAATAACTATTTTGATGGGAATGCAGACATGGTACACGAAGTACATGTGCTTCATATGCGAATGGGACAGCCGAGATAAGAAGCACCACTATACAAAAAAGAATTGGTCGATCAGAGAAAGAATGCGCAACCAGGAAACAAAAACGTTCTTCATCAACCGTTGCTTGATCGTGACAAAATTCTCATGCCACCGCTTCATATAAAATTAGGACTGATGAAGAACTTTATCAAGGCATTAGACAGCAAATCGGATGCATTTATATACCTATGCAACAAGTTTCCAGAGCTCAGTTATGCTTAAGTCAAGGAAGGTATTTTCATAGGTCCACAAATAAGAAAAATCATGGCCGATGAAGACTTTCAGAACACTTTAAGTCATCCTGAAAAAGATGCGTGGGTGGCATTCAGGTCAGTCGTAACCAATTTTCTTGGAAATAAGAAGTCTGTCGACTATGAAACAGTTGTAAAGAAATGCATTAGTGCCTACAAACACCTGGGATGCAATATGTCTCTGAAAATTCATTTACTCGATTCACATCGAGACTTCTTCCCAGAAAACCTAGGCGCAGTAAATGATGAACATGGCGAACGCTCCCACCAGGACATTTCTGTGATGGAGTCACGCTACCAGGGCCGGTGGAGTGCAGCGATGTTAGCTGACTACTGTTGGACTCTACAACGCGACTTGCCAAGTACTCAGTACAAGCGGAAGTCCACAGCCAAGAAATTCAAACCATGAACATTTTAAACATTTTACGCATGCATTTGACTTTAAATGGAATATATTTTTTACATATAATTTTATTAGTTAGAACTGATTTCATGCTTGTGTTTAATATTTTTTTACATTAACTGCAAAAGAGAATATATGGTTTAAAAATTTCATTTTTATACATATTGGAGTATTATAACTATAATAAAAAAATTAAGATTGCGGATTCCTTAAAATTGGAGGCTGATAGAGACAAATGGTTTGCATATTCGAAATCAGCGTGTGTAAATTAGATGATAGGTACCAAGAAATCCACGATAAATTATTTTTTTGTTTTCCAGTGTAATTATTTATTTGTATATATTTACATCCGGGTATTATATATTACATTTTAAATAAAAATGGGGGGGGGGGGGGTAAAAAATTTATTTTATAGCAAAAGTAGGGGTTAGGTTGAGTGGTGGTTTTATCCGCAGAGGGTTTTGTCCTGGAGGTTTTGTCCAATGGGTTTTTTTTTCCGGATACCGTGCAAGATGGGCACGCTGTGTGTATGCGTTTCATGAACGGCGCTGAGTGTATGTGTGCCAGTCGGGCGGGCTGAGTGTATGTGTGACAGTCGACTGCGCTGTGTGTATGTGTGACAGTCGAGTGCGCTGAGTGTATGTGTGCCAGTCGGGCGCGCTGTGTGAATGTAATGTGTGCCAGTCGGACGAATTGAATGTATGTGCCAGTCGGGCGCGCTGTGTGTATGTGTGCCAGCCGTCGCGCTGTGTTTATGTGTACCAGTTAAGCACGTTGAGTGTATAAATGCCAGTCGAGCCCGCTGTGTGTATGTATGCCAGTCGAGCCCGCTGTGTGTATGTGTGCGAGTTGGGGGTGCTAAGTGTCTGTGCAAAAGTTGGGCGCGCGCTGTGTATGTGTGCAAGATGGGCGCTCTCTGTGTGTATGTGTGCCAGTCGAGCGCGCTGAGTATATGTGTGCCAGTCGGGCGAACTGAGTGTATGTGTGCCAGTCGGGCGCGCTGTGTGTATGTGTGCCAGTCGAGCGCGCTGTGTGTATGTGTGCCAGTCGAGCGCGCTGTGTGTATGTGTGCCAGTCGAGCGCGCTGTGTGTATGTGTACCAGTTGAGCACGTTGAGTGTATGTGTGCCAGTCGAACCCACTGTGTATATGTGTGCCAGTCGAGTGCGCTGTGTGTATGTGTGCGAGTTGGGGAAGCTAAGTGTCTGTGTAAAAGTCGGGCGCGCGGTGTGTATGTGTGCCAGTCGATCCCGCTGTGTGTATGTGTGCCAGTCGAGCCCGCTGTGTGTAAGTGTGTCATTCGAGCCCGCTGTGTGTATGTGTGCCAATCGATCCCGCTGTGTGAATGTGTGCCATTCAGGCACGCTGTGTGTATGTGTGTCAGTCGAACACGCTGTGTGTATGTGAGCTAGTCGAGCACGCTATGTGTATGTGTGCCAGTCGAGCCCGCTGTGTGTATGTGAGCCAGTCGAGTCCGATGTGTGAATGTGTGACGTTCAGGCACGCTGTGTGTATGTGTGTCAGTCGAGTACGCTGTGTGTATGTGTGACAGTCGAGCACGCTGTGTGTATATGTGCCAGTCGGGCGCGCGGTGTGTATGTGTGCAAGATGGGCGCTCTGTGTGTATGTGTGCCAGTCGACCCCACATTGTGTATGTGTGCCAGTCAGGCACGCTGTGTGTATATGTGAGAGTCGGGCCCGCTGTTTGTATGTAATCAAGTTTTGCGCTCTGTGTGTATGTGTTCGAGTTTGGCGCGGCGTGTGTATGTGTGCCACTCGGGCCGCTGTGGGTGTGTGTGTCACAAGACCGGGGTGGGAGGGAGGGGGATGTAGGTGATGGCTAACAAGACAAGTTGAACGAGCGGTTGACAAAACTAAAGTCTGAACTAGGGAGCAGAATTTGAAAATTGTACACAAAAAAATATTAAAATCTATCTACATGATAAGTCAAATTATTTCACGCCCCCCCACTCCCCCTCCTCTATAAACACGTCACCCACCACACTCGGGCGCGATGTATGTATGTGTACGTGCGAGTAGGGTTTTCTCTGTATGTTTGTGCGAGTAGGGCTCGATGTGTGTATGTGTACGTGTCGGGCTCGCTGTGTGTATGTGTACGTGTCGGGCTCGCTGTGTGTGTTGTATGTGTGCCAATCGGGCGCGTTTTGTGTATGTGTGACAGTTTTGCTCGTTGTGTGTGTGTGTGTGCCAGTTAGGCCCGCAGTGTGTATGTGTGCGTGTCTGGCCCGGTGTGTGTATGTGCGCGTGTCTCGCCCGCTGTGTGTATGTGTGGCAGTCGGGCACGCTGTGTGTATGTGTGGCAGTCGGGCACGCTGTGTGTATGTGTGCGAGTTGGTTGCGCTGTGTGTATGTGTGCGAGTTGGGGGGCGCTACCTGTCTGTGTGCCAGTCGATGATGAGTGACAAAATAGTAATTATGGGTGGGAGTTGTCACATCTGGGATACATTTCATTGAAATAAGTCACGTGACTTAATGCGAGACTATTAAGACTTCATTTGGCTGGGAACATTTATTGACGTTTTGATCATCAAATAATTCCTCCCCCCCCCTCCACCGTTCCCATTTTTCCCCGTCTACCATATCTAATTAAATTGACATTCAGAAAAGTTACATTGAAGAGACATTGGACGACATTTTCAACATTATTTATTTGTTTGAAAATGTTCATTTACCTACAAGTTAAAAAAGATCATTAAGATAACGTGATTATTTAGAAATGTCGAAATGAAAAAAAGTTTAGACCAGGAATTAGTCTCCATTATGTAGACATCTCACCACGTGTATAACTGTCTAAGTAATTAGCAGTAATTTGATTGGAAACCTTAATTTTCCTTGTACAGGAGATTACGAGAAACCCATTCATTCCTTACACTTTTTGTTCTATTTCATCAAAATGTCTATAGTAATGTCGCTGTTCAAAGAAGCAAAACTGAAAAAGTTCACAAAATTATTAATGGCATTCTCTGTCAAATAATTATGACATTTGATGCAGTCTGTAAATGACTAGCTTTCAACATTAATTATATCATAAAGAAACGATAATTCCCTTCTCCCAATACGGTAAAGTTTATCGTTGTCCAAAAAATGTTAATTTGAAATAATTCGAAAAGAGAAATTCTACGACCTCTTCAATTAAATGTTCACTATGTATTGATGAAATTACTCAAATGATTTAGACCGTTCATTAGACTGGAAATTTGACCTAAACCTTTTGCCGCTTTCAGTATCTCCACTTTCTCTAATCACACACAATTACAAAATATTAGTGTCTGCCTAGAAATGTCGTATCCAAAAAGTTCACAAGATATATTTGAACATTTTCTTTATCATTTAATGATGAAATCACGCAACTAATGAATGGTGCTAATAATTAACATTCATTTGTTTGGAAACTTTTCATTTTTGTCAGGAGGGTCAAGTGATGACCTTCCACCTATTTGAATTATCTCATTCTATCACCCACCATAACAAGGTCAAGTCAATCAAATTAAAATGGCGAATTGAAAAAGTTCAGACGTCACATATGACAACCTTTTTAAGAAAAATATTTACATCGTCTAATGAAGAAACTAATCAACTAAACAATCTGTCACTAATTAATGTTTATTATTTTGGAAAATTGAATGTATCTCTAGAAGATCAGATAATGACCTTCCATGGCTTTCAATATTCTTTTCGCACCCACCCACACACACACACACACACACACACACCGTTATTAAAATATTAGTGTATGTCTAGTAATGTCGTATTCAAAAAGTTCACAAGATATATTTGAAAATTTTCTTCATCAGTTAATGACAAAATCACGCGACAAATGAATAATGTTAATACTCAACATTGAATTAGTTGGAAAATTTTCATTTACGTCAGGAGGGTCAAGTGATGACCTTCCACCTATTTGAATTATCTCATTCTATCACCCATCATAACAAGGTCAAGTCAATCGTATTAAAATGGCGAATTGAAAAAGTTCAGACGTCACATATGGAGTTCATCGTCTAATAAAGAAACTAACTATTCTATCACTAATTAATGTTTATTATTTTGGACAATTCAATGTATCTCTAGAAGATCAAATATTGACCTTTCCCTCTCTTACAAAATTCTAGATATTTTACACACACACACCCCAAGAATTATCAGTAAATTGTCAGTCTAGAAATGTCGTATTAAAAAAGTTCACAATAGATATTTGAACACTTTCTTTATCATTTAATGATGAAATCAGGCGCCTAATAATACTGTTACTAATTAACATTCATTTGTTTGGAAACATTTCATTTACTTCAGGAGGGTCAAGTGATGACCTTTCACCCCTCTCCGTTGGATGCATTGTGACAATAAAAGAATGTCAATTCTAAAAAGTTGACATGGGACATTTGACAACCGTTATTCGCTTATTGGTCAAACTAAGTAACAAATCGACATCTAATTAACGTTCATTTGGTTTGGGCAATTTATTTTTCTTCAACATTGTCAATAAATTACACCCCTCCCCTCAAAATATTCCAGAACTTTTCACACACACAAATGACAATAAAATGAAGGTCTAAAAATGTCATAATGAAAAAGTTCACATGGGAAAAAAATTTGACGTCCTATTCAATGAAATTGTTTACTGTAGATGCATTAAATGGAGCACGTGCGAGGTTGACAATTATTGGTAAATAAGTTAAACTGACCTCAAGAATATCAAGAAATGACCTTTCCAGCTTAACTATTCACCCAACTGAACAATTATTATAAGTCAACAATCTCATTCTGTAAATGTCGAGTTGAATAATTCAAAGGAGATATTTACCGCCTCTTTAAATAATTTTGTTTCGTGTATTTCATGAAATTACGAATGATGACAAACTAATGAACGTTTAATTAGATAGAGAGAAACGTTCATTTACTTCAAGATGGTAAACAGAAGACATTTCCTCCCCCCCCCCCCCCCACACATTAAGCCAGTCACACTCATTAAATATCAAATTCAAAAAGTTCATGATGATATAATGATGATAACTTTAGACGCAGCCTGCAGTTTTTAGCCCTAATTATGTTGGACTTATTTATCTAACTTAAAAATGATAAGGACAATGACTTTAGCCCTGTCTCTCTCCCAACACTCGGCATCAAAAGATTAGACCAATTACAATCAGGTTATGTCAAATTGACAAAAGTTCAAAAGGGACAACAGATGCCTCCCTTCAATTGAAATGTCTTCATCGGGTAGAAATAATTATGACATTTGGCACCAAATACATCAATACATTAATTAGTGTACATTTGGTTGGAAACTTGAACTAAGGGAGATAAAGAAATGACCTTTTCCCGCACACCCCCCACTGCCCCACCTCCACCAAACCGTTTCTGATTAATCTGAAAGTCCAAAAAATGTCAAATTGAGAAAGTTCACAAGACAAATTGAACGGTCTTTTCAATCTATTGTTTGTGTATCTATTCTTGTTTATATTACGTCGTCGATGCAGTCCGCAGCCAATTAACATTCATTTATTAAGAAACTTTGAATTGACCTTGAGATGATACAAATGGTCTAGTCTCCCTTTAATTTCATAAACCAAATTTTACAATTTAATGTGACATACCAAAAATGTCAGGTTCAAAAAGTTCAGTAAGTTACAAACATTTTTCATCCTCTTTAATTAATTTTTCTTTATCTTGTCGTTGTGAAATGACGCACCTGGTAATTAACGCAGGTGCTAGTTAACTTTTATTTAGCAATACACTTTTGTTAACTTCATGATGATAAAGAAATGACCCTGGCCATCTGACTAAATTCCCAACCGTTCAACATCCCAAGACACAATGCCAAGTTTGAAAAAGTTCAGAATGGACATCTGACGCCCTCGCGAGACAAAATTACGTATCCGTTTATTGATAAAATCACGCACTTGATACAGCCTGTAATCAATTAACGCTGACTTGCCGCGTGCGCAGTCCGTGAGGTGAAAGGTCGTATCGCAATGAGTCGTTAATGCGATAATTAGAAACACGTTTCCTTTGATTACAACGGTGCAGTCATCAGATCACGACGCTCATTGCCGACAATACAGAAACAGCAGCAGACGATTATCTCATTGTGTCACTCAAGTCAGTTGAAGTGATCTTGAGACGTCCATTCAAGGTCTTTATCCAATGTATTATCGTCTGCTGTCGGTCATCATCCCGCACGTCGTCGTCTGCTGTCGAATGCAGCAAGAGTCGGGCATATCCCGAAAGGTCACAACGTCTCGTGCTAATTAGGCAGGTGACACCCCAGACAGAATGAACATGGCTTTGTCTAACTCAAATTTCAACTTGTAAAAAGAAAAATTAAAAATTAAACAAAAAAAAAAAAACAGCCCGTACAATGAAAATTTCAACGTAAAAAACATGTCCTTTACGTCGGTGCATTCATCGATTTTAAACTTCTCCAATCACAGATCTCAATTTCAATTTAAAACTTTTCTGTCATTTCATTGATCGGGCACATCCTGTCCTGTGCATTCATTGATCCAAAAAAAAGTTTGTTTTTAGAATTCAATATCGCTCAATCCTCGTTTCCGGTTGGTCGATACTTGACATTCAGACTCCAATAAAATCCCCATGCAGCTGCACAGAGACTCATTCTCCAGCGCCGATGTCAGCCGCCCTTCAACCTTGTCAGTGTGATGGTGGTGTCCAGCAGCCCTGTTGTGTGATGGTGTCCAACAAGACTTGGTGTGTGATGGTGTCCAAGCAAGACAAGCTGTGTTTATTTCTCATTTACAAGTAAGTTCTTTTAAAATTTTCTGACTTAGAATTCTTTTTCTGCCTTCTAGACTTCTTTTTTATTTTTCTATTCGCTAGATTAAAGATTTATTTTTTCCGAGTTAAATTGTTTTTTCTTCGAGACCTCAATTTTTTACAATTTTTCAAGACTTTTTTCTGACTTAGAATTTTTTTGCATAGATGAGAAAAATAAATTTTATATAGCAACTATTTAAACAATGCAACTTAATTTTTAATGCAATTATTATTATAATACAAATATAATAAGGCTGCCTTGCCACAAATTTAAACTTAACTGTTTTTAAAAAAATAACATAGAAAAACTTATCTCAGTCATTTGTTATTCTATTATATTTCTTTGTTTGCTATGCTGCTTGTTATGCCATGCTGCTTGTTATTCTATGCTGCTTGTTTGCTATGCTGCTTGTTATGCCATGCTGCTTGTTATTCTATGCTGTTGTTATGCTGTGCTGCTTGTTATGCCATGCTGATTGTTATGCCATGCTGCTTGTTTGCTATGCTGCTTGTTATGCCATGCTGCTTGTTATACCATGCTGCTTGTTATGCTATGCTGCTTGTCTTTGTCAAATGCACATGAAATAGAAATCGTGGGAACGTAATTGAACGTAACATTGGTTGTGAATCAACTTTACGTTCTATTAGATTCCCACGTTCCATTGATAGAAAAGAGGTGGAGCTTGCTAGCTATTGGTCCCACTATCGCGTGGCGGTATAATCGCAGTTCATTGGTTCAAAATTTTATGAAAGAAATAAAATCTTTGGTCTCTCCTAGTGAATGGGTTGTAGCGCGCGCTGGTCTTAACGCGAATTATTGATTGACCTAAATACTTCTGAGTGAAGACTCCAACTAGCTAGCTCTCTCTGCACGTTTTCTATTATATCAAATGTCTGTATTTTGCATGATCCATTTGCTTATGTTATTTGCTTGTTTCCTTATGTTATATGTTTGATATTATATCGCCATGATTAAATATTGCCTTACCTGTTTGATGATACATATTCTTTTCTAATTTGACTTTGAATTGAATATTATAATAGCTCTTTTTTCTACTTCTTTCTGTGTCTCAATCTCTCTCCGTATCTTTCTCTCTCTCTCTCTCTATCTCTCGCTCACTGTTGCATATTTCTCTGTTAATTTGTCCTCAACAAATGACAGGGAATTTTCTTTCAGGTTTTTTTTGATTGATTAAAAATTTAAATACAAACTTTTGTTTCTGATTTATTTATTTTTGCCCTGACTACAAACTTGACTATAAACTTGACCACAGACTTGACTACAGACTTGACTTCAGACTTGACCACAAACTTGAATACAGACTTGACTACCGACTTGACCACAAACTTTCTACAGACTTGACTAAAAACCTCACCACAAACTTGACCACAAACTTGACTAAAAACTTGACCACAAACTCGACCACAAACTCGACCACAAACTTGACTACAAACTTGACTACAAACTTTACCACAAAAATGACTAAGACATGTCTGTTTGACTCGCGTTGGAATTAATATTGAATTACATTTAGTTAGAATTACTTTCATGATATACAGATACATCTTTACATATCGTTTACATTTTTCACTAATATTTTTTCCCCCTAATAGTTATTATTGTTTTTTAAATGTAGCGCTTTATGTGTTTGGC
The DNA here is from genome assembly GCA_021962125.1 of Bulinus truncatus. Classification (NCBI taxonomy): domain Eukaryota; kingdom Metazoa; phylum Mollusca; class Gastropoda; family Planorbidae; genus Bulinus; species Bulinus truncatus. The sequence goes on along the minus strand of JAGDYQ010000075.1, from coordinate 1,410,936 downwards.
ATATTCATTATTCATTGTATATATGACTTACTTATGTTTTAAAACTTCTCATTATGCTACTCATGGTTTTTACCAGATATCTGACCAACACCAATATTAATTCTACCTGAATTCAATCTAACTATCGACAATCACTGTCCGATTTTTTTGACTGTAGCCAGGTCCGTCTTTTGACTGTAGCCACTCTCGCATAGTCCGTCTTTTGACTTCGCATGGCCCATTTTTGACTGTCGGTCCGTCTTTTGACTGTAGCCGTCTTAGCCTCTAGCCAGTAACTGTAACTGACAAAAATATCAAAACCAATACAGTAGCTCCATCTTTCTCTCTAGTAGGCTGTTTAACAACCGTTTTGTTAGTCCCATCTTTCTTACTAGCTGACCGTTTTAATAACTGTTATGCTAATTCAATCTTTTTCTCTACCTGACCGTTTTCATAACTGTTATCTAGTTCAATCTTTATCACTAGCTGACCGTTTTCATAACTGTTTTGCTAGTTCAATCTATCTCTCTAACTGACCGTTTTCATAACTGTTATGCTAGTTCAATCTTTCTCTCTAGCTGACCATTTTTATAACTGTTATGCTAGTTCAATCTTTCTCTCTAGCTGACCGTTTTCATAACTGTTACGCTAGTTCAATCTTTCTCTCTAGCTGACCGTTTTCATAACTGTTATGCTAGTTCAATCTTTCTCTCTAGCTGACCGTTTTCATAACTGTTATGCTAGTTCAATCTTTCTCTCTAGCTGACCGTTTTCATAACTGTTATGCTAGTTCAATCTTTCTCTCTAGCTGACCATTTTCATAACTGTTATCTAGTTCAATCTTTCTCTCTAGCTGACCATTTTCATAACTGTTATGCTAGTTCAATCTTTCTCTCTAGCTGACCGTTTTCATAACTGTTATGCTAGTTCAATCTTTCTCTCTAGCTGACCGTTTTCATAACTGTTATGCTAGTTCAATCTTTCTCTCTAGCTGACCGTTTTCATAACTGTTATGCTAGTTCAATCTTTCTCTCTAGCTGACCGTTTTCATAACTGTTATGATAGTTCAATCTTTCTCTCTAGCTGACCGTTTTCATAACTGTTATCTAGTTCAATCTTTCTCTCTAGCTGACCGTTTTCATAACTGTTATGCTAGTTCACTCATCTTTCTCTCTAGCTGACCGTTTTCATAACTGTTATGTTAGTTCAATCTTTCTCTCTAGCTGACCGTTTTCATAACTGTTATGATACACTCATCTTTCTCTCTAGCTGACCGTTTTCATAACTGTTATGCTAGTTCAATCTTTCTCTCTAGCTGACCGTTTTCATAACTGTTATGCTAGTTCAATCTTTCTCTCTAGCTGACCGTTTTCATGACGTTACGTTAGTTTAATCTTTCTCTCTAGCTGACCGTTTTCATAACTGTTATGCTAGTTCAATCTTTCTCTCTAGCTGACCGTTTTCATAACTGTTATGCTAGTTCAATCTTTCTCTCTAGCTGACCGTTTTCATAACTGTTATGCTAGTTCACTCATCTTTCTCTCTAGCTGACCGTTTTCATAACTGTTATGCTAGTTCAATCTTTCTCTCTAGCTGACCGTTTTCATAACTGTTATGCTAGTTCAATCTTTCTCTCTAGCTGACCGTTTTCATAACTGTTATGCTAGTTCAATCTTTCTCTCTAGCTGACCGTTTTCATAACTGTTATGATACAATCTTTCTCTCTAGCTGACCGTTTTCATAACTGTTATGCTAGTTCAATCTTTCTCTCTAGCTGACCGTTTTCATAACTGTTATGCTAGTTCAATCTTTCTCTCTAGCTGACCGTTTTCATAACTGTTATGCTAGTTCAATCTTTCTCTCTAGCTGACCGTTTTCATAACTGTTATGCTAATTCAATCTTTCTCTCTAGCTGACCGTTTTCATAACTGTTATGCTAGTTCAATCTTTCTCTCTAGCTGACCGTTTTCATAACTGTTATGCTAGTTCAATCTTTCTCTCTAGCTGACCGTTTTCATAACTGTTATGCTAGTTCAATCTTTCTCTCTAGCTGACCGTTTTCATAACTGTTATGCTAGTTCAATCTTTCTCACTAGCTGACCGTTTTCATAACTGTTATGCTAGTTCAATCTTTCTCTCTAGCTGACCATTTTCATAACTGTTATGCTAATTCAATCTTTTTCTCTAGCTGACCGTTTTCATAACTGTTATGCTAATTCAATCTTTCTCTCTAGCTGACCGTTTTCATAACTGTTATGCTAGTTCAATCTTTCTCTCTAGCTGACCGTTTTCATAACTGTTATGCTAGTTCAATCTTTCTCTCTAGCTGACCGTTTTCATAACTGTTATGCTAATTCAATCTTTCTCTCTAGCTGACCGTTTTCATAACTGTTATGCTAGTTCAATCTTTCTCTCTAGCTGACCGTTTTCATAACTGTTATGCTAGTTCAATCTTTCTCTCTAGCTGACCGTTTTCATAACTGTTATGCTAGTTTAATCTTTCTCTCTAGCTGACCGTTTTCATAACTGTTATGCTAGTTCAATCTTTCTCTCTAGCTGACCGTTTTCATAACTGTTATGCTAGTTCAATCTTTCTCTCTAGCTGACCGTTTTCATAACTGTTATGCTACATTCATCTTTCTCTCTAGCTGACCGTTTTCATAACTGTTATGCTAATTCAATCTTTCTCTCTAGCTGACCGTTTTCATAACTGTTATGCTAGTTCAATCTTTCTCTCTAGCTGACCGTTTTCATAACTGTTATGCTAATTCAATCTTTTTCTCTAGCTGACCGTTTTCATAACTGTTATGCTAGTTCAATCTTTCTCACTAGCTGACCGTTTTCATAACTGTTATGCTAGTTCAATCTTTCTCTCTAGCTGACCATTTTCATGACTGTTATGATACACTCATCTTTCTCTCTAGCTGACCGTTTTCATAACTGTTATGCTAGTTCAATCTTTCTCTCTAGCTGACCGTTTTCATAACTGTTATGCTAGTTCAATCTTTCTCTCTAGCTGACCGTTTTCATGACGTTACGTTAGTTTAATCTTTCTCTCTAGCTGACAGTTTTCATAACTGTTATGCTAGTTCAATCTTTCTCTCTAGCTGACCGTTTTCATAACTGTTATGCTAGTTCAATCTTTCTCTCTAGCTGACCGTTTTCATAACTGTTATGCTAGTTCAATCTTTCTCTCTAGCTGACCGTTTTCATGACGTTACGTTAGTTTAATCTTTCTCTCTAGCTGACCGTTTTCATAACTGTTATGCTAGTTCAATCTTTCTCTCTAGCTGACCGTTTTCATAACTGTTATGCTAGTTCAATCTTTCTCTCTAGCTGACCATTTTCATGACGTTACGTTAGTTTAATCTTTCTCTCTAGCTGACCGTTTTCATAACTGTTATGCTAGTTCAATCTTTCTCTCTAGCTGACCATTTTCATAACTGTTATGCTAGTTCAATCTTTCTCTCTAGCTGACCGTTTTCATAACTGTTATGCTAGTTCAATCTTTCTCTCTAGCTGACCGTTTTCATAACTGTTATGCTAGTTCAATCTTTCTCTCTAGCTGACCGTTTTCATAACTGTTATGCTAGTTCAATCTTTCTCTCTAGCTGACCATTTTCATGACTGTTATGATACACTCATCTTTCTCTCTAGCTGACCGTTTTCATAACTGTTATGCTAGTTCAATCTTTCTCTCTAGCTGACCGTTTTCATAACTGTTATGCTAGTTCAATCTTTCTCTCTAGCTGACCATTTTCATAACTGTTATGCTAGTTCAATCTTTCTCTCTAGCTGACCATTTTCATAACTGTTATCTAGTTCAATCTTTCTCTCTAGCTGACCGTTTTCATAACTGTTATCTAGTTCAATCTTTCTCTCTAGCTGACCGTTTTCATAACTGTTATGCTAGTTCAATCTTTCTCTCTAGCTGACCGTTTTCATAACTGTTATGCTAGTTCAATCTTTCTCTCTAGCTGACCATTTTCATGACTGTTATGCTAGTTCAATCTTTCTCACTAACTGACCGTTTTCATAACTGTTATGCTAGTTCAATCTTTCTCTCTAACTGACCGTTTTCATAACTGTTATGCTAGTTCAATCTTTCTCTCTAGCTGACCATTTTCATGACGTTACGTTATTTTAATCTTTCTCTCTAGCTGACCGTTTTCATAACTGTTATGCTAGTTCAATCTTTCTCTCTAGCTGACCGTTTTCATAACTGTTATGCTAGTTCAATCTTTCTCTCTAGCTGACCGTTTTCATAACTGTTATGCTAGTTCAATCTTTCTCTCTAGCTGACCGTTTTCATGACGTTACGTTAGTTTAATCTTTCTCTCTAGCTGACCGTTTTCATAACTGTTATGCTAGTTCAATCTTTCTCTCTAGCTGACCGTTTTCATAACTGTTATCTAGTTCAATCTTTCTCTCTAGCTGACCGTTTTCATGACGTTACGTTAGTTTAATCTTTATCTCTAGCTGACCGTTTTCATAACTGTTATGCTAATTCAATCTTTCTCTCTAGCTGACCGTTTTCATAACTGTTATGCTAGTTCAATCTTTCTCTCTTGCTGACCGTTTTCATAACTGTTATGCTAGTTCAATCTTTCTCTCTAGCTGACCGTTCTCATAACTGTTATGCTAGTTCAATCTTTCTCACTAGCTGACCGTTTTCATAACTGTTATTGCTAGCTCAATCTTTCTCTCTAGCTGACCGTTTTCATAACTGTTATGCTAGTTCAATCTTTCTCTCTAGCTGACCGTTTTCATGACGTTACGTTAGTTTAATCTTTCTCTCTAGCTGACTGTTTTCATAACTGTTGTGCTAGTTCAATTTTTCTCTCTAGCTGACCGTTTTCATAACTGTTATGCTAGTTCAATCTTTCTCTCTAGCTGACCGTTTTCATGACGTTACGTTAGTTTAATCTTTCTCTCTAGCTGACCGTTTTCATAACTGTTATGCTAGTTCAATCTTTCTCTCTAGCTGACCGTTTTCATGACGTTACGTTAGTTTAATCTTTCTCTCTAGCTGACCGTTTTCATAACTGTTATGCTAGTTCAATCTTTTCGCTTGCTGACCGTTTTCATAACTGTTATCTAGTTCAATCTTTCTCACTAGATGACCGTTCTCATAACTGTTATGCTAGTTCAATCTTTCTCACTAACTGACCGTTTTCTTAACTGTTTTACTAATTCAATCTTTCTCTCTAGCTGACCGTTTTTATAACTGTTATGCTAGTTCAATCTTTCTCTCTAGCTGACCGTTTTCATAACTGTTATGCTAGTTCAATCTTTCTCTCTAGCTGACCATTTTCATGACGTTACGTTATTTTAATCTTTCTCTCTAGCTGACCGTTTTCATAACTGTTATGCTAGTTCAATCTTTCTCTCTAGCTGACCGTTTTCATAACTGTTATGCTAGTTCAATCTTTCTCTCTAGCTGACCGTTTTCATAACTGTTATGCTAGTTCAATCTTTCTCTCTAGCTGACCATTTTCATAACTGTTATGCTAATTCAATCTTTCTCTCTAGCTGACCGTTTTCATAACTGTTATGCTAATTCAATCTTTCTCTCTAGCTGACCGTTTTCATAACTGTTATGCTAATTCAATCTTTCTCTCTAGCTGACCGTTTTCATAACTGTTATGCTAGTTCAATCTTTCTCTCTAGCTGACTGATTTCATAACTGTTATGCTAGTTCAATCTTTCTTACTAGCTGACCGTTTTCATAACTGTTATGCTAGTTCAATCTTTCTCTCTAGCTGACCATTTTCATGACTGTTATGATACACTCATCTTTCTCTCTAGCTGACCGTTTTCATAACTGTTATGCTAGTTCAATCTTTCTCTCTAGCTGACCGTTTTCATGACGTTACGTTAGTTTAATCTTTCTCTCTATGACCGTTTTCATAACTGTTACACTCATCTTTCTCTCTAGTTCACTGTTTTCATAACTGTTATGCTAGTTCAATCTTTATCTCTAGCTGACCGTTTTCATAACTGTTATGATACACTCAGTTCAATCTTTCAGTCTCTAGCTGACCGTTTTCATAACTGTTATGCTAGTTCAATCTTTCTCTCTAGCTGACCGTTTTCATAACTGTTATGCTAGTTCAATCTTTCTCTCTAGCTGACCGTTTTAATAACTGTTATGATACACTCATCTACCTCTCTAGTTAATTGTTATGCTAATTCAATCTTTCTCTCTAGCTGACCGTTTTCATAACTGTTATGCTAGTTCAATCTTTCTCTCTAGCTGACCGTTTTCATAACTGTTATGCTAGTTCAATCTTTCTCTCTAGCTGACCGTTTTCATAACTGTTATGCTAGTTCAATCTTTCTCTCTAGCTGACCGTTTTCATAACTGTTATGCTAATTCAATCTTTTCTCTAGCTGACCGTTTTCATAACTGTTATGCTAGTTCAATCTTTCTCTCTAGCTGACCGTTTTCATAACTGTTATGCTAGTTCAATCTTTCTCTCTGACCTTTTCATGACTGACCGTTTTTCATAACTGTTATGCTAGTTCAATCTTTCTCTCTAGCTGACCGTTTTCATAACTGTTATGCTAGTTCAATCTTTCTCTCTAGCTGACCGTTTTCATAACTGTTATGCTAGTTCAATCTTTCTCTCTAGCTGACCGTTTTCATAACTGTTATGCTAGTTCAATCTTTCTCTCTAGCTGACCGTTTTCATAACTGTTATGCTAATTCAATCTTTCTCTCTAGCTGACCGTTTTCATAACTGTTATGCTAGTTCAATCTTTCTCTCTAGCTGACCGTTTTCATAACTGTTATGCTAGTTCAATCTTTCTCTCTAGCTGACCGTTTTCATAACTGTTATGCTAGTTCAATCTTTCTCTTCTCACTAGCTGACCGTTTTCATAACTGTTATGCTAGTTCAATCTTTCTCTCTAGCTGACCATTTTCATGACGTTACGTTATTTTAATCTTTCTCTCTAGCTGACCGTTTTCCTAACTGTTATGCTAGTTCAATCTTTCTCTCTAGCTGACCGTTTTCATAACTGTTATGCTAGTTCAATCTTTCTCTCTAGCTGACCGTTTTCATAACTGTTATGCTAGTTCAATCTTTCTCTCTAGCTGACCATTTTCATGACGTTACGTTAGTTTAATCTTTCTCTCTAGCTGACCGTTTTCATAACTGTTATGTACTAATTCAATCTTTCTCTCTAGCTGACCGTTTTTATAACTGTTATGCTAGTTCAATCTTTCTCTCTAGCTGACCGTTTTCATGACGTTACGTTAGTTTAATCTTTCTCTCTAGCTGACCGTTTTCCTAACTGTTATGCTAATTCAATCTTTCTCTCTAGCTGACCGTTTTCATAACTGTTATGCTAGTTCAATCTTTCTCTTCTGACCGTTTTCATAACTGTTATCTAGTTCAATCTTTCTCTCTAGCTGACCGTTTTCATAACTGTTATGCTAGTTCAATCTTTCTCACTAGCTGACCGTTTTCATAACTGTTATGCTAGTTCAATCTTTCTCTCTAGCTGACCATTTTCATGACTGTTATGTTAGTTCAATCTTTCTCTCTAGCTGACCGTTTTCATAACTGTTATGCTAGTTCAATCTTTCTCTCTAGCTGACCGTTTTCATGACTGTTATGCTAGTTCAATCTTTCTCTCTAGCTGACCGTTTTCATAACTGTTGTGCTAAATTCAATCTTTCTCTCTAGCTGACCGTTTTCATAACTGTTATGCTAGTTCAATCTTTCTCTCTAGCTGACCGTTTTCATAACTGTTATGTTATTTCAATCTTTCTCTCTAGCTGACCGTTTTCAATACTGTTATGCAAGTTCAATCTTTCTCTCCAGTTGACCGTTTTCATAACTGTTATGCTAGTTCAATCTTTCTCTCTAGCTGACCGTTTTCATGACGTTACGTTAGTTCAATCTTTCTCTCTAGCTGACCGTTTTCATAACTGTTATGCTAGTTCAATCTTTCTCTCTAGCTGACCGTTTTCATAACTGTTATGCTAGTTCAATCTTTCTCTCTAGCTGACCGGGTTCATGACGTTACGTTAGTTTTATCTTTCTCTCTAGCTGACCGTTTTCATAACTGTTATGCTAGTTCAATTTTTCTCTCTAGCTGACCGTTTTCATAACTGTTATGCTAGTTCAATCTTTCTCTCTAGCTGACCGTTTTCATGACGTTACGTTAGTTTAATCTTTCTCTCTAGCTGACCGTTTTCATGACGTTACGTTAGTTTAATCTTTCTCTCTAGCTGACCGTTTTCATAACTGTTATGCTAGTTCAATCTTTCTCTCTAGCTGACCGTTTTCATAACTGTTATGCTAGTTCAATCTTTCTCTCTAGCTGACCGTTTTCATAACTGTTATGCTAGTTCAATCTTTCTCTCTAGCTGACCGTTTTCATGACGTTACGTTAGTTCAATCTTTCTCTCTAGCTGACCGTTTTCATAACTGTTATGCTAGTTCAATCTTTCTCTCTAGCTGACCGTTTTCATAACTGTTATGCTAGTTCAATCTTTCTCTCTAGCTGACCGTTTTCATAACTGTTATCTAGTTCAATCTTTCTCTCTAGCTGACCGTTTTCATAACTGTTATGCTAGTTCAATCTTTCTCTCTAGCTGACCGTTTTCATAACTGTTACGCTAGTTCAATCTTTCTCTCTAGCTGACCGTTTTCATAACTGTTACGCTAGTTCAATCTTTCTCTCTAGCTGACCGTTTTCATAACTGTTATGCTAGTTCAATCTTTCTCTCTAGCTGACCGTTTTCATGACGTTACGTTAGTTCAATCTTTCTCTCTAGCTGACTGTTTTCATAACTGTTATGCTAGTTCAATTTTTCTCTCTAGCTGACCGTTTTCATAACTGTTATGCTAGTTCAATCTTTCTCTCTAGCTGACCGGGTTCATGACGTTACGTTAGTTTTATCTTTCTCTCTAGCTGATCGTTTTCATAACTGTTATGCTAGTTCAATCTTTCTCTCTAGCTGACCGTTTTCATAACTGTTATGCTAGTTCAATCTTTCTCTCTAGCTGACCATTTTCATGACGTTACATTAGTTCAATCTTTCTCTCTAGCTGACTGTTTTCATGAAGTTACGTTAGTTTAATCTTTCTCTCTTGCTGACTGTTTTCATAACTGTTGTGCTAGTTCAATTTTTCTCTCTAGCTGACCTTTTTCATAACTGTTATGCTAGTTCAATCTTTCTCTCTAGCTGACCGTTTTCATGACTGTTATGCTAGTTCAATCTTTCTCTCTAGCTGACCGTTTTCATAACTGTTATGCTAGTTTAATCTTTCTCTCTAGCTGACCGTTTTCATAACTGTTATGCTAGTTCAATCTTTCTCGCTAGCTGATGGTTTTCATAATTGTAATGCTAAATTCATCTTTCTCTCTAGCTGACCGTTTTCATAACTGTTGTGCTAGTTCAATTTTTCTCTCTAGCTGACCGTTTTCATAACTGTTATGCTAGTTCAATCTTTCTCTCTAGCTGACCGGGTTCATGACGTTACGTTAGTTTAATCTTTCTCTCTAGCTGACCGTTTTCATAACTGTTATGCTAGTTCAATCTTTCTCTCTAGCTGACCGTTTTCATAACTGTTATGCTAGTTCAATCTTTCTCTCTAGCTGACCATTTTCATGACTGTTATGCTAGTTCAATCTTTCTCTCTAGCTGACCGTTTTCATAACTGTTATGCTAGTTCAATCTTTCTCTCTAGCTGACCGGGTTCATGACGTTACGTTAGTTTTATCTTTCTCTCTAGCTGATCGTTTTCATAACTGTTATGCTAGTTCAATCTTTCTCTCTAGCTGACCGTTTTCATGACGTTACGTTAGTTTAATCTTTCTCTCTAGCTGACCGTTTTCATAACTGTTATGCTAGTTCAATCTTTCTCTCTAGCTGACCGTTTTCATAACTGTTATGCTAGTTCAATTTTTCTCTCTAGCTGACCGTTTTCATAACTGTTATGCTAGTTCAATCTTTCTCTCTAGCTGACCGTTTTCATGACGTTACGTTAGTTTAATCTTTCTCTCTAGCTGACTGTTTTCATAACTGTTATGCTAGTTCAATTTTTCTCTCTAGCTGACCGTTTTCATAACTGTTATGCTAGTTCAATCTTTCTCTCTAGCTGACCGTTTTCATAACTGTTATGCTAGTTCAATCTTTCTCTCTAGCTGACCGTTTTCATAACTGTTATGCTAGTTCAATCTTTCTCTCTAGCTGACCGTTTTCATAACTGTTATGCTAGTTCAATCTTTCTCTCTAGCTGACCGTTTTCATAACTGTTATGCTAGTTCAATCTTTCTCTCTAGCTGACCGTTTTCATAACTGTTATGCTAGTTCAATCTTTCTCTCTAGCTGACCGTTTTCATAACTGTTATGCTAGTTCAATCTTTCTCTCTAGCTGACCATTTTCATGACGTTACGTTATTTTAATCTTTCTCTCTAGCTGACCGTTTTCATAACTGTTATGCTAGTTCAATCTTTCTCTCTAGCTGACCGTTTTCATAACTGTTATGCTAGTTCAATCTTTCTCTCTAGCTGACCGTTTTCATGACGTTACGTTAGTTTAATCTTTCTCTCTAGCTGACCGTTTTCATAACTGTTATGCTAGTTCAATCTTTCTCTCTAGCTGACCGTTTTCATGACGTTACGTTAGTTTAATCTTTCTCTCTAGCTGACCGTTTTCATAACTGTTATGCTAGTTCAATCTTTCTCTCTAGCTGACCGTTTTCATAACTGTTATGCTAGTTCAATCTTTCTCTCTAGCTGACCGTTTTCATAACTGTTATGCTAGTTCAATCTTTCTCTCTAGCTGACCGTTTTTATAACTGTTATGCTAGTTCAATCTTTCTCTCTAGCTGACCGTTTTCATAACTGTTATGCTAGTTCAATCTTTCTCTCTAGCTGACCGTTTTCATGACGTTACGTTAGTTTAATCTTTCTCTCTAGCTGACCGTTTTCATAACTGTTATGCTAGTTCAATCTTTCTCTCTAGCTGACCGTTTTCATGACGTTATGTTAGTTTAATCTTTCTAGCTGACCGTTTTCATAACTGTTATGCTAATTCAATCTTTCTCTCTAGCTGACCGTTTTCATAACTGTTATGCTAATTCAATCTTTCTCTCTAGCTGACCGTTTTCATAACTGTTATGCTAATTCAATCTTTCTCTCTAGCTGACCGTTTTCATAACTGTTATGCTAGTTCAATCTTTCTCTCTAGCTGACCGTTTTCCTAATGTTATGCTTTTTTCATCTTTCTCTCTAGCTGACCATTTTCATAACTGTTATGCTAATTCAATCTTTCTCTCTAGCTGACCGTTTTCATAACTGTTATGCTAATTCAATCTTTCTCTCTAGCTGACCGTTTTCATAACTGTTATGCTAGTACTATTATTCTCTAAAGCTGACCATTTTTATGACTGTTATGTTACTTTAATCTTTCTCTATAGCTGACCGTTTCATAACTGTTTGCTACTTCGATCTTTCTTTCAAGCTGAACGTTTTCATAACTGTTATGCTAGTTCAATCTTTCTCTCCAGCTCTCCATTTTTATAACTGTTATGCTAGTACTATTTTTTCTCTATAGCTTACCATTTTTTATGACAGTTATGTTACTATGATCTTTTACTGGTTCCAAATTTATTACTTGCTTTACTGATATTTTCTCTCTAGCTAATCATTTTTTATGAACTTTATGTTAGTTTTATCTTTCTCTCTATGTGACCGTTGTCATAACTGTTATGCTAGTTCAATCTCTCTCTAGCTGACCGTTTTCCTAACTGTTATGCTACTTCGATCTTTCTAATCTTATTCCGTCTTGACGTTACTGTTACCTAGTTCATTCTTTGCTTTTACTGATTCCTAATTTTTTCTTTGCTTTACTGATAATGTATTCTGTCTTTTCTTAACTGATTTCTTTTTCTGTTTTTGCTTTACTTATACCTTATTCTGTTTTGACGTTACTGATACCTAATTCATTCATGTCTTATACTGATACCTAATTCATTATTTGATTTTTTTGATACCTAATTCATTTTTTGCTTTACAGATACTTTACTCGGCCTTCGCGTTACTGTTACCTAGTTCTGTCTTTGATTTACTGATATTTTATTCTAACTTGACGTTACTGTTACCTAGTTCTGTCTTTGATTTACTGATATTTTATTCTATCTTGACGTTACTGTTACAAAATTTATTTTTTTTTGCTTTTACTGATACTTTATTCTGCCTTCGCGTTATTGATACGTAATTGATTCTTTGTTTTTACTGATACATATTTTATTTATTTCTTTACTGATGTGTTATTATGTCTTGACGTTACTATAACATAGTTCATTCTATTCTTTTACTGATGCCTAATTCATTCTTTACTTTACGGATGCCTAATTCATTTATGTCTTTTACTGATAACTAATTCATTATTTGCTTTACTGATATTTTATTCTGTCTTGACTGTCTTGACTTTTCTTTTACTGATGCCTAATTCATTCTTTACTTTACGGATGCCTAATTTATTCATGTCTTTTACTTATACCTAATTCATTATTTGCTTTACTGATATTTTATTCTGTCTTGACTTTACTGATACCTAGTTCAAACTTTTCTTTTACTGATACCTACTTTATTCTTTGCTTTGCTGATAACTTGATCTGTCTTTGCGTTACTGATACCTCTATTCTGCCTTATCCGTTAGTGTCACCTAATTCATTCATTGCTTTTACTGATAACAAATTTTTATTTTCTTTACTAATGCTTCATTCTGTCTTTGTGTTACTGATACCTAATTCATTCTATGCGTTACTGATACCTTATTATGTCTTTGCTTTACCGTCTAAACTTTTTTAGCTGACCGTTTTACAACTTTGTCAGGTTATTCTTTCCTCTATAGCTGACCGTTGGAACACCTGATTCTGTCATAAGCTGGACTTTCCTCTCTAGCTGACATTATCCAAAAACAGTTTAAGATTTTCCTTTCTCTCTAGCTGACCGTTTCAACAACTAAGACAGATTCTTCCTTTCTCTCTAGCTGACCGTTTTCACGACTGTGTCATATTCTTCTTTCCTCTCTAGCTGACCGTCTTCACGACTGTGTCAAATTCTTTTTACCTCTCTAACTGACCGTATTCACGACTGTGTCATATTCTTTTAACCTCTCTAGTTGACCGTTTTCACGACTAAGACAGATTCTACTTTCCTCTCTAGCTTACCGTTTTCACGAATGTATCATATTCTTTTTACCTCTCTAGTTGACCGTTTTCACGACTGTGTCATATTCTTCTTTCATCTCTAGCTGACCGTCTACACGACTGTGTCATATTCTCCTTACCTCTATAGCTGACCGTTTACACGACTGTGTCATATTCTTCTTACCTCTATAGCTGACCGTTTACACGACTGTGTCATATTCTTCTTTCCTCTATAGCTGACCGTTTACACGACTGTGTCATATTCTTCTTACCTCTATAGCTGAATTTTTTCACAAATAAGACAGATTCTTTTTTCCTCTCTAGCTGACCATTTTCACGAATGTGTCATATTCTTTTAACCTCTCTAACTGACCGTATTCACGACTAAAACATATTCTTCTTTTCTCTCTAGCTGACTTTTTTCACGAATGTGTCATATTCTTTTTACCTCTCTAGCTAACCGTTTTCACGACTGTGTCATATTATTTTAACCTCTCTAACTGATCGTTTTCACTACTAAAACATATTCTTCATTTCTCTCTAGCTGACCGTTTCTACGACTGATTCTTAGTTTTTTCTTTCTCTCCAGATAAACCGTTTACACCATTGTGTCATATTCTTCTTTCCTCTCTAGCTGACCGTTTTCACGAATACGACATATTCTTCTTTTCTCTCTAGCTGACCGTTTTCACGGCTGTGTCAAATTCGTTTTACCTCTCTAGCTGACAGTTTTCATGACTCTGTCATATTCTTCTTTCCTCTCTAGCTGACCGTTTTCACGACTAAGACATATTGTTCTTTCCTCTTTAGCTGACCGTTTTCACGAATGTGTCATTTTTTTTTACCTCTCTAGCTGACCGTTTTCACGACTAAGACACATTCTTCTTTCCTCTCTAGCTGACCGTTTTCACGACTAAGACATATTCTTCTTTCCTCTCTAGCTAACCGTTTTCACGAATGTGTCATATTCTTCTTCCCTCTCCAGCTGACCGTTTTCACGACTAAGACACATTCTTCTTTCCTCTCTAGCTGACCGTTTTCACGACTAAGACATATTCTTCTTTCCTCTCTAGCTGACCGTTTTCACGAATGTGTCATATTCTTCTTCCCTCTCCAGCTGACCGTTTTCACGACTAAGACACATTCTTCTTTCCTCTCTAGCTGACCGTTTTCACGACTAAGACACATTCTTCTTTCCTCTCTAGCTGACCGTTTTCACGACTAAGACACATTCTTCTTTCCTCTCTAGCTGACCGTTTTCACGACTAAGACATATTCTTCTTTCCTCTCTAGCTGACCGTTTTCACGAATGTGTCATATTCTTCTTCCCTCTCTAGCAGACCGTTTTCACGACTAAGACACATTCTTCTTTCCTCTCTAGCTGACCGTTTTCACGACTAAGACACATTCTTCTTTCCCCTCTAGCTGACCGTTTTCACGACTAAGACATATTCTTCTTTCCTCTCTAGCTGACCGTTTTCACGACTAAGACATATTCTTCTTTCCTCTCTAGCTGACCGTTTTCACGAATGTGTCATATTCTTCTTCCCTCTCTAGCAGACCGTTTTCACGACTAAGACACATTCTTCTTTCCTCTCTAGCTGACCGTTTTCACGACTAAGACACATTCTTCTTTCCCCTCTAGCTGACCGTTTTCACGACTAAGACATATTCTTCTTTCCTCTCTAGCTGACCGTTTTCACGACTAAGACATATTCTTCTTTCCTCTCTAGCTGACCGTTTTCACGAATGTGTCATATTCTTCTTCCCTCTCCAGCTGACCGTTTTCACGACTAAGACACATTCTTCTTTCCTCTCTAGCTGACCGTTTACACGACTGTGTCATATTCTTTTAACCTCTCTAACTGATCGTTTTCACTACTAAGACATATTCTTTTTACCTCTCCAGCTGACCGTTTTCACGACTAAGACAGATTCTTCTTTTCTCTGTAGCTGACCGTTTTCACGAATGTGTCATTTTCTTTTTACCTCTCTAGCTGACCATTATCACGACTGTGTCGTATTCTTCTTTCTTCTCTAACTGACCGTCTCCATCATTTATTGTATTTTAGATGGTTTTCTTCTGTAAACAATTTTTGCATATTTCTTTCTCTTTGATTTTCTTAACATTGAATCCTCGTTTTTAGTTTCTTTTAGGTTAACTTTTTAGTTTTTTTTTGCTTTTCTTTCATTGTATTTATTTAATCAGCTTTAACTTACTCTTTGTTAGTTCGATTTATCTACATTTGTTTAATCTGTACTTTTGTTTATATATTTGCGTTTCATTCTTTTTTCTCCTGCTGTCCTTGTCCACCATTTTGTTTGTTTCTTCCATATTGACTGACAGTGACCTCAGCTCTTTCTTTGATCACTTTGATTTTATTTTATCGTTTAGTTCTTTCTCTAACTCGATCGTTATCTAGAAATATTTTGTCCCTGTCTCTACTTTTTCTCTTTAGCTGACTGTTCATTAACAGTATCTGGCTAAGTTCTTTCTTGTCTAGCTTCTGTTTCTCAGTTACTTCTTGTTTCTCTAGAAGACCGTTAGAACCACCATTTCTGTCTCAGTTCCTTCTTTTCTGTCTGTCTTACCGTTATAACGAACGTTACTCTTTCAGTTTCTTTTTTTTTTCTGTCTGACCGTTATAATCACAGTTTCTGTCTCATTTTTTTCTTTTCTGTCTGTCTAACCGTTAGAACCACCGTTACTCACTCGGTTTCTTCTATTCTGTTTGTCTGACCGTTATAATCACCGTTAATATCTCAGTTCCTTCTTTTCTGTCTCAACGTTAGAACCACCGTTACTCTCTCAGTTTCTTCTTTTCTGTCTGTCTGTCTGTTATAATCACCGTTACTGTCTCATTTTTTTTTCTTTTCTGTCTGTCTGACCGTTATAATCACCGTTAATATCTCAGTTTCTTCTTTTCTGTCTGACTGTTAGAACCACCATTTCTGTCTCAGTTCCTTTTTTTCTGTCTGACCGTCAGAACCACCGTTTCTCTCTCAGTTTCTTCTTTTCTGTCTGACCGTTAGAACCACCATTACTCTCTCAGTTTCTTCTTTTCTGTCTGTCTGTCTTTTATAATCACCGTTACTGTCTCATTTTTTTTCTTTTCTGTCTGTCTGACCGTTATAATCACCGTTTCTCTCTCAGTTTCTTCTTTTCTGTCTGACTGTTAGAACCACCTTTTCTGTCTCTATTCCTCTGTGTCTGTTTCTAAATGCCTTTGATTTACACATTGCTTCTTGTATAATTCATTTTTATGTTATACTTGTGTATATACACCGAGTATTATCACATCCTACCATTGCATTATATTTGTTGTTTATGTTGTTATTGTTGTGGTTGTTTAGCTCCCGATTTTTATAACTTTTTATTTGTTTAAATGGTTTAATTCTCGCTTTCATTGTTTCATATGTCACATTCTCTTTGTCGGTTCACGAAGATATCCGTAGATGTTACTTGTACTATTCAGTTATGAACGGCGAAATGTTGTCATTTATTGTCTATTCATGTAGTCAATTCTCTTTTTAGCCATGCAGGGAAAACGAGGTATGTAGAGCTTGTTGTCTAATCGTTGTATAGCTTGATGCTTTTCTTTCAATTAGAATTGTTGAATCACGTATTAATCTTTTGAATCACGTATTAATCTGTTGAATCACGTATTAATCTGTTGAATCACGTATTAATCTAGATTATTTTTTTCATGTATAATTCGTTAAACTTTTATCCTTCATCTATCTTATCATTAAAATTCAGAGTACGCATTGTTTATGTTAATTTAGTATAAACGTTTGAAACAAATCTTTGAAAAACTAATATTACTTGGTAGTTTAACCTTCTGATAAGTCATAACTATTAAACATATATTTTATAACTCTTAAACATATATTTTATAACTCTTAAACAGATATGTTATAACTCTTAAACAGATATGTCATAACTCTTAAACAGATAGATATTTTTAACTCTTAAACAGATATATCATATATGTTATAAATCTTTAACATATATATATGTCTTATCTCTTAAACAGATATGTATGTTATAAATCTTTAACATATATTTTATAACTCTAAAACAAATAGAAATGTAAAAACTCTTAAACAGGTAGATATGTTTTAACTCTTAAACTGATATATTAAAACACTTAAACATATATTTTATAACTCTTAAACAGATATATATGTTTTAACTCTAAACATATGTTATATAATTCATTTTGATCAGTTCTTTTGACCTGTATTTGTATTTATGTTACCATTTACCTGCCACAAAATAGTCTTTATCTTAGCGTGATTTCAGTTTTTGAACATTTCCTCAGTACTGTATCTGATGTTTCCCTCTCCCAATATACTTAATGTACCGTGTCTATAGTTAGTGTTTTCTCAGGTCCTACATATAACTAGTTCCTAGTTACCTATAAATGTATTCTGTATTCTAACGATAGGCAGTATGCATTCCAGCAATAAAAAGTATGTATTCTAGCAATAGGAAGTACGTATTCTAGCAATAGGTAGTATGTATTCTAGCAATAGGTAGTACGTATTTTATAAATGTGTGGTTTTAAATAATTGGCCTGTCTCGTGTTAAGTGCAGAACTCTTTTTAATGAAAGTCTGAATCCTTCTATTTGTATTGTTTTCATTCCCTTTCAATAGCTTAAACATTCTGTCTTTCTCCCGTGTCTTTCATTAGCCTACACATTATACCTTATTCCTGTGTCTTTCATTAGCTTACTTATTCTATCTCTCTCGCGTGTTTTTCATTAGCTTACACATTCTATCTCTCTCGCGTGTTTTTCATTAGCTTACACATTCTATCTTATTCCTGTGTCTATCAATAGCCTACACATTCTATGTTATGCTTGTGTTTTTCAATAGCCTACACATTCTATCTCATTCCTGTGTCTTTCATGAAGTTACACATTCTATCTCTCTCCCGTGTCTTTCATTATGTACAGTCTATGATGTAAAGTCCACTATAATTTCTCCCATTATTTACCAGTCGACTTGTGGGGGGTTTCTTTGTATTCTTTTCTTATATTCTCTCAGTTTCACACATTTCTGTCTGTCCATTTCACAACTGCGTACACATCAGTCTTATCACTTCACAAACACACTTCTCCTCTGCCTGTTATTCTTTCTCTCAATTCGACACATGTTTCCTTTATCTAGACCGAGAGTAATAGTTTTCCAAACAAATGTTTCACTGGTCGCGACACATGATTGATGGCTTTTTTTTTACATTAGCTGACTTATTGATATATCAACTTTTGTCTTGTCTGACAAGATCATCTCACGTTCATTGTTATTAGTTACTCGTTTCGCGCGTTGTGCGACAGATTTTCTTTCTTCCCTTTAGCTTCCCCGTAATTAAAGTGTTGGGTAGCTTAAACAGCTGTTGTATGATCTATATAGTTGTGTCACAAATACACTCAAATAAAGTTTACCATGTTTACATACATTTCGAGTCTCACTGATCTATATTAAAGTTATAACACACTTTCTTTTAGATCTTTTCCGTTCTTGTCTCTTTACATCTCTTTTTTTTTTATTAACTTTAATCGTTCAGTTTGTACACGTCATAACACATTCATTTCTTTGTTCATCCAACCCAACTATTTAATTTTTCTGTCTATTTCCATTATGTAACTCATTATTCTCAAATACACATTTTCAGTGTAACCCCGATATCAGTTATTTAAATGTTTCTGGCCGTACTGTTTTATTTATTTCCATTACATTGTTTATTACTGTATTCACTGCCTTCAGTTTCCTATGTGTAGTTTCATATCGCTCTTTATGGGCTTTCTTTGTCCATTGTTACACGATGTATTCCTAATTCTTAGTTTAGATGTCCATTGTTACACGATGTATTCCTAATTCTTAGTTTAGATGTCCATTGTTACACGATGTATTCCTAATTCTTAGTTTAGATGTTTTTAACGGTAACGATTAGTTACGCAAATTATTAATTTCTTCTTGTTCTCTCTCTCTCTCTCTCTCTCTCTCTCTCTCTCTCTCTCTCCCTCTCTCTCTCTCTCTCTCTCTCTCTCCTCCCTCCTTTTCTCGCTCGCATTGTCTCACACCTTCACTCTCAAGTGACCCAAAGTTGCCCTTAAATATTAGACTGGAGATATCGACATAATTTTATGTCTCACATTGATAGGTGACTGCACCGTATTGTTCATTGTAGGCACACAGTGTATGTGGATGGGGGTGTACATGTTACGCTTGAATGATTTCAGCAGACTCTGGGTTGAAATATTTCATTTCTTTCCATGTTCCTTGTTACACCCCTTATCAAAGAGATTCAATTCGGCTCTTCACACTGTCTACAAATGTGGGCTACTATTGTTTAGGTTATATTTAGACAACCTTTAAACACGTGTGTGAGGCTTTGTGTCGAAGAGAACACACCAGACTGTCATATACACGTGTAGGTGGCTTTGTGTGATTAACAGAACACACCGGACTGTCATACACGTTTAAAAGGCTTTGTGTGTTTAACAGAACACGATAGACTGTCTTACATACATGTGTATGAAGTCTAGTGTATCTAATACAACACAATAAACAGACACATTTGTATGAAGTCTGGTATAACTAATAGAACACATCAGACACATGTGTATGAAGTCTGGTATATCTGACAGAAAACCTTATCGTAAATATTCTTCCCTTGAAGTATCATGAAGTGTCAGACATTTATGTCAAATGTAGATTCATTTTCCTTTCTAATGTTATCAATTGACTCTCTCTCTCTCTCTCTCTCTTCTTTCTCTCTCTTTCTCCCCCCCCCTCTCTCTCTCTCTCTTTCTCTCTCTCTCACCGTCCTTTAAGTTTATCCAACATACTGAATTCATTCCTAGAAGCTATGTCTCTATAACTTTAACTATTCTAACTGCAGATTCTCATTTACCTAAAGATTTTATTTTAATTTCATTAGTTTCAATCTTCGACTAAATTGTTCCTAGCATTTAATTCTACCTGCTTTCTGCATAGACTCTTTTATTTATTAGCCTTGATTCGTTTCAATCTGATTACACTTTCCTGTGCTTGATTTACATATAGGTGTCAGAGTATCTGTGTATGTGTGTTTCTCCCATTTCGACACGTTTAATCCATATCCTATGTCTACACACAAGTCTAGAAATGATAATGTACATGTTACAATCATAAAATGGCCAGCTGCTGCTGTTTTTTTTTTAATATAATTGTTTCGTCAATAGGAAAATCCCTATTAATAAAAAGTTAACACTTTACTACCATTTTACGTTTTCACCATATTTCAAAAAAGCCATCGTACGGCGCTTCCACTTTACACATTGATTATGTAACTCATGAGAGTCTGAGACGCCCCCCAGTAAAAAAAATCAATACCCTTGACCTTTTCACCTGTAGTTATTGATGAGAAACGTTAACACCCTGAATGTCAGTTTAACAGGAACATTGTGTCTATTTTTAGATGCACTGTTATGTCAGACGGCTGTTAGCTAATTATGACACCGACGCCACATTGTAACGATCAACTACTGTTCCCTCCCCCTCCCCCTCAATCTGATTCTTCATTTATCTATTTCACTAAACTATTGACTTTATCAAGATCTACCTTCATTTACTTTATATTGTCAGTCTCCTCTTAATTTTTGTCACCTTTCTCTACACATCTGGCATGTGTTCTTAATTCAGTTATGTTAAACTTTGTGCATTGCTCTTCTCCACGTCTCATTTTATATAAATCATGTAAATAAACCCAACAGTTCTTTATAATTGTTTAGTTCATTCTAAAGAAATCTAGCAGTTCTTTCTAATAATTTAGTTCCGTGTAAAGATTCTAACATTTCTTTCTAAAAGCTTAGTTGTGAAGCCGTCTTACAGTTCGTTGTAATGGTTCAGTTCATTGTAAGGATTTCTAATAGTTCAGTTTAAAGGTCCAGTAAGCTTTAGAGATTTGTTGTAGCAGTTACTTCCAATAATTCAATATTTTTTTTAGAAATATATACATCTTTTCCCTGTATCTCTGTTTACTGTTAAAGAAACGTGTAGTTTGTTACAATGATTTCGTTTCTCCTCTTTATAAAAGAAGCGTAACATTAATGTCTGACTCAATTCACCTGAACTGAACTGTACGCGTTTAGGTTATCGTGACATTTGTTGTCGTCTCACCCCCCCCCCACCACACCCCGCTACACCGCCTTCCATCCACTCAACGTTCTTCAATCAATAATTCTTTATTGTGTCCTCGTCTGACTTATAATTTCTATTGTTGCCCTCTCTACGTGCTTGACCTACTTGTCCTAGTTG
>JAGDYQ010000075.1:1336208-1388969 GCA_021962125.1 Bulinus truncatus | reverse complement strand
GAATGACACGTTTACATAGTTATATGTCGCCAGTTGGAATGACACGTTTACATAGTTATATGTCGCCAGAGGGAATGACGCGTTCACATAGTTATGTGTCGATAGAGGGAATGCCACGTTTACATAGTTATATGTCGCTACAGGGAATGACACGTTCAGATATTTATAAATACCACAACATACTAAGTATGAAAACACGGCATACACAAAAGTATTTAAACAATGTCTTAAACAAGACTTTATTAAGAACCGTATGTACCCCTGGTAAACCAGTGTGACAATAAAATATATATGATCCATTAGCTTGGGGCCCAGTGAGTAGCTTGCTACATGTGGTCTATCCCAATATTTGTTTCATGAGGTCATCTTAAACTCTGGCACGTTGGGTGGGGGAGGGGGGGAAGTACTTTAGACTTGAACCCTATTCACAGTACACTAAAGAAAACTATGGGCCTCCTTTACGGCATGTCATCTTAAAAACAGTATGGGCCCCTAGGCTGTCCAATGTGTAACTGAAGTATGAAGTGGTCTATTAGCATGGGGCTCGGTGACCTGGCTAACATCATGGGGGCTTTTTCACAATATGTTTGGGGGGGACGCCTCTAAAAAAACTTCGGCCCTGCGGGGCCCATTAGTTTAAGATTAAGACCCGCTCCTTTCAGACTTATTTAAATACACTACGGGCCCTTTCACTGCAGGCCATCTTCAATCATCATGGGCCCCCGTTCAAACAAATAGGTAGTGAAAGGCAAGTGATCAAACGCCATTAGGCCCCAGTGTCGTGGCATACAACTTGGGGGCCCTACCACAATATGGTAGAAGTGCCCTCTAATTAAATTCGGTCTAAGCAGCGCACCGTTTAAACCACTGAGCCCATTCAATGTTGACTGTATGAAGAACTTTAAGGCCCCCCCTTCCTTTCCAAAAAATAAACAGCCCACAAACAAATAACAACAAAACAAAAAAGCAATAAGTCAACTGGGTGGGGCCCATTCTTTAAGGTAGGCGAGGCCCACTCTTTAAGGTGGGTGGGGCCTATTCTTTAAGGTGGGTGGGGCCCATTCTTTAAGGTAGGTTGGGCCCATTCTATAAGGTAGGCGGGGCCCATTCTTTAATGTGGGAGAGGCCCATTCTTTATGGTGGGTGGGGCCCATTCTATAAGGTAGGCGGGGCCCATTTTTTAATGTGGTAGGGGCCCATTCTTTAATGTGGGTGGGGCCCACTCTTTCAGGTGGGTGGGGCCTATTTAAGGTGGGTGGGGCTCATTCTATAAGGTAGGAGGGTCCATTCCTTAATGTGAGAGGGGCCCATTCTTTATGGTGGGAGGGGCCCATTCTATAAGGTAGGCGGGGCCCATTCTTTAATGTGGGTGGGGCCTACTCTTTGAGGTTTGTGGGGCCTATTCTTTAAGGTGGGTGGGGCCCATTCTTTAATGCGGCCGGGGCCCATTCTTTAACTTGGGTGGGGCCAATTCTTTAAGGTGGATGGGGCAAATTCTTTAAGGTGGGTGGGGCCCATTCTTTCATTCTTTAATGCGGCCGGGGCCCATTCTTTAACGTGGGTGGGGCCAATTCTTTAAGGTGAGTGGTGCAAATTCTTTAAGGTGGGTGGGGCCCATTCTTTAATGCGGCCGGGGCCCATTCTTTAAGGTGGGTGGGGGCTCATTCTGTAATGTGAGCGGGGGCCCATTCTTTAAGGTAGGCGGGGTCCACTCTTTAAGACGGCCTGTTGGAATGCAACATTATTTTTATTTTAATACAAGTGATCAAGTACAAGTGACCAATTTAATTCTACAACCACTGACACAGAAAAGTGTAGGGGCTATTGAACTCTGAATGATCCAAATCAAAAGTTAAAAAACGGTCAAACACCGGCTACACTGTGATGTAAACAAAGATGAAGAATGACTAACAGTAGCATACGTAACATTATACAGGCTGTAACAACTAGGACAAGTAGGTCAAGCACGTAGAGAGGGCAACAATAGAAATTATAAGGTCGGACAAGGACACAATAAAGAATTATTGATTGAAGAACGTTGAGTGGATGGAAGGCGGTGTAGCGGGGTGTGGGGAGGGGGGGGGTGAGACGAGAACGAATGTCACGATAACCTAAACGCGTACAGTTCAGTTCAGGTGAATTGAGTCAGACATTAATGTTACACTTATTTTATAAAGAGGAGAAACGAAATCATTGTAACAAACTAAACGTTTCTTTAACAGTAAACAGAGATACCGGGAAAAGATGTACATACTTCTAAACAAAATATTGAATTATTGGAAGTAACTGCTACAACAAATCTCTAAAGCCTAACTGAACCTTTAAACTGAATTATTAGAAATTCTTACAATGAACTGAACCATCACAACGAACTGTAAGGCTGCTTCACAACTAAGCTTTTAGAAAGAAATGTTAGACTCTTTACACGGAACTAAACTATTAGAAAGAATGACTAGATTTCTTTAGAATGAACTAAACAATTATAAAGAACTGACAAAACAATGCATCTAAAAATAGACACAGTGTTGTCTGCTGAACTGACATTCAGGGTGTTAACGTTTCTCATCAATAACTACAGGTGAAAAGGTCAAGGGTATTGATTTTTTACTGGGGGGGGGAGCGTCTCAGACTCTCATGAGTTACATAATCAATGTGTAAAGTGGAAGCGCCGTACGATGGCTATTTAATGTGTATTTATTGAACTATGGCGAAAACGTAAAATGATAGTAAAATGTTAACTTTTTATTAATAGGAATTTTCTTATTGACGAAACAATTATATTAATAAAACAGCAGCAGCTGGCCAGTTTAGGATTGTAACGTGTACATGAACATTTCTAGACTTGTGTGTAGACATATTATATGGATTAAAAGGGGAGAAACACACATACACATATACTCTGACACCTATATGTCAATCAAGCACAGGAAAGTGTAATCAAATTGAAACGAATCAAGGCTAATAAATAAAAGAGTCTATGCAGATAGCAGGAAGAATGAAATGCTAGGAACAATTTAGTCGAAGATTGAAACTAATGAAATTAAAATAAAATCTTTAGGTAAATGAGAATCTGCAGTTAGAATTGTTAAAGTTATAGAGACATAGCTTCTAGGAATGAATTCAGTATGTTGGATATTGGATAAACTTAAAGGACGGTAAGAGAGAGAGAAAGAGAGAGAGAGAGAGAGAGAGAGAGAGAGAGAGAGAGAGAGAGAGAAAGAGAGAGAGAGAGAGAGAGAGAGAGAGTCAATTGATAACATTAGAAAGGAAAATGAATCTACATTTGACATAAATGTCTGACACTTCATGATACTTCAAGGGAAGAATATTTACGATAAGGTTTTCTGTCAGATATACCAGACTTCATACACATGTGTCTGATGTGTTCTATTAGTTATACCAGACTTCATACAAATGTGTCAGTTTGATGTGTTCTATTAGATACACCAGACTTCATACAAATGTGTCTGTTTATTGTGTTGTATTAGATACACTAGACTTCATACACATGTATGTAAGACAGTCTATCGTGTTCTGTTAAACACACAAAGCCTCTTAAACGTGTATGACAGTCCAGTGTGTTCTGTTAATCACACAAAGCCACCTACACGTGTATATGACAGTCTGGTGTGTTCTCTTCGACACAAAGCCTCACACACGTGTTTAAAGGTTGTCTAAATATAACCTAAACAATAGTAGCCCACATTTGTAGACAGTGTGAAGAGCCGAATTGAATCTCTTTGATAAGGGGTGTAACAAGGAACATGGAAAGAAATGAAATATTTCAACCCAGAGTCTGCTGAAATCATTCAAGCGTAACATGTACACCCCCATCCACATACACTGTGTGCCTGCAATGAACAATACGGTGCAGTCACCTATCAATGTGAGACATAAAATTATGTCGATATCTCCAGTCTAATATTTAAGGGCAACTTAGGGTCACTTGAGTAGTGAAGGTGTGAGACAATGCGAGCGAGAAAAGGAGGGAGGAGAGAGAGAGAGAGAGAGAGAGAGAGAGGGAGAGAGAGAGAGAGAGAGAACAAGAAGAAATTAATAATTTGCGTAACTAATCGTTACCGTTAAAAACATCTAAACTAAGAATTAGGAATACATCGTGTAACAATGGACATCTAAACTAAGAATTAGGAATACATCGTGTAACAATGGACATCTAAACTAAGAATTAGGAATACATAGTGTAACAATGGACAAAGAAAGCCCATAAAGAGCGATATGAAACTACACATAGGAAACTGAAGGCAGTGAATACAGTAATAAACGATGTAATGGAAATAAATAAAACAGTACGGCCAGAAACATTTAAATAACTGATATCGGGGTTACACTGAAAATGTGTATTTGAGAATAATGAGTTACATAATGGAAATAGACAGAAAAATTAAATAGTTGGGTTGGATGAACAAAGAAATGAATGTGTTATGACGTGTACAAACTGAACGATTAAAGTTAATAAAAAAAAAGAGATGTAAAAAGACAAGAACGGAAAAGATCTAAAAGAAAGTGTGTTATAACTTTAATATAGATCAGTGAGACTCGAAATGTATGTAAACATGGTAAACTTTATTTGAGTGTATTTGTGACACAACTATATAGATCATACAACAGCTGTTTAAGCTACCCAACACTTTAATTACGGGGAAGCTAAAGGGAAGAAAGAAAATCTGTCGCACAACGCGCGAAACGAGTAACTAATAACAATGAACGTGAGAACTTGTCAACAATGAACGTGAGATGATCTTGTCAGACAAGACAAAAGTTGATATATCAATAAGTCAGCTAATGTAAAAAAAAAAAAGTCATCAATCATGTGTCGCGACCAGTGAAACGTTTGTTTGGAAAACTACTGCTCTCGTTCTAGATAAAGGAAACATGTGTTGAATTGAGAGAGAGACAGACAGACAATGAGAGGAGAAATGTGTTTGTGAAGTGATAAGACTGATGTGTACGCAGTTGTGAAACGGACAGACAGAAATGTGTGAAACTGAGAGAATAAAAGAAAAGAAACAAAGAAACGGAAAGTACCCCCCCCAACCCCCACAAGTCGACTGGTACATAATGGGAGAAATTATAGTGGACTTTATATCATAGACTGTACATAATGAAAGACACGGGAGAGAGATAGAATGTGTAACTTCATGAAAGACACAGGAATGAGATAGAATGTGTAGGCTATTGAAAAACACAAGCATAACATAGAATGTGTAGGCTATTGATAGACACAGGAATAAGATAGAATGTGTAAGCTAATGAAAAACACGCGAGAGAGATAGAATGTGTAAGCTAATGAAAAACACGCGAGAGAGATAGAATAAGTAAGCTAATGAAAGACACAGGAATAAGGTATAATGTGTAGGCTAATGAAAGACACGGGAGAAAGACAGAATGTTTAAGCTATTGAAAGGGAATGAAAACAATACAAATAGAAGGATTCAGACTTTCATTAAAAGGAGTTCTGCACTTAACACGAGACAGGCCAATTATTTAAAACCACACATTTATAAAATACGTACTACCTATTGCTAGAATACATACTACCTATTGCTAGAATACGTTCTTCCTATTGCTAGAATACGTACTTCCTATTGCTAGAATACGTACTTCCTATTGCTAGAATACATACTTTTTATTGCTGGAATGCATACTGCCTATCGTTAGAATACAGAATACATTTATAGGTAACTAGGAACTAGTTATATGTAGGACCTGAGAAAACACTAACTATAGACACGGTACATTAAGTATATTGGGGGAGCGAAACATCAGATACAGTACTGAGGAAATGTTCAAAAACTGAAATCACGCTAAGATAAAGACTATTTTGTGGCAGGTAAATGGTAACATAAATACAAATACAGGTCAAAAGAACTGATCAAAATGAATTATATAACATATGTTTAGAGTTAAAACATATATATCTGTTTAAGAGTTATAAAATATATGTTTAAGTGTTTTAATATATCAGTTTAAGAGTTAAAACATATCTATCTGTTTAAGAGTTTTTACATTTCTATTTGTTTTAGAGTTATAAAATATATGTTAAAGATTTATAACATACATATCTGTTTAAGAGATAAGACATATATATATATGTTAAAGATTTATAACATATATGATATATCTGTTTAAGAGTTTAAAATATCTATCTGTTTAAGAGTTATAACATATCTGTTTAAGAGTTATAACATATCTGTTTAAGAGTTATAAAATATATGTTTAAGAGTTATAAAATATATGTTTAAGAGTTATAAAATATATGTTTAATAGTTATGACTTATCAGAAGGTTAAACTACCAAGTAATATTAGTTTTTCAAAGATTTGTTTCAAACGTTTATACTAAATTAACAAAACAATGCGTACTCTGAATTTTAATGATAAGATAGATGAAGGGTAAAAGTTTAACGAATTATACATGAAAAAAATAATCTAGATTAATACGTGATTCAACAGATTAATACGTGATTCAAAAGATTAATACGTGATTCAACAATTCTAATTGAAAGAAAAGCATCAAGCTATACAACGATTAGACAACAAGCTCTACATACCTCGTTTTCCCTGCATGGCTAAAAAGAGAATTGGCTACATGAATAGACAATAAATGACAACATTTCGCCGTTCATAACTGAATAGTACAAGTAACATCTACAGATATCTTCGTGAACCGACAAAGAGAATGTGACATATGAAACAATGAAAGCGAGAATTAAACCATTTAAACAAATAAAAAGTTATAAAAATCGGGAGCTAAACAACCACAACAATAACAACATAAACAACAAATATAATGCAATGGTAGGATGTGATAATACTCGGTGTATATACACAAGTATAACATAAAAATGAATTATACAAGAAGCAATGTGTAAATCAAAGGCATTTAGAAACAGACACAGAGGAATAGAGACAGAAAAGGTGGTTCTAACAGTCAGACAGAAAAGAAGAAACTGAGAGAGAAACGGTGGTTCTAACGTTGAGACAGAAAAGAAGATACTGAGAGAGAAACGGTGGTTCTAACGTTGAGACAGAAAAGAAGAAACTGAGAGAGAAACGTTGGTTCTAACGTTGAAACAGAAAAGAAGAAACTGAGAGAGAAACGGTGGTTCTAACAGTCAGACAGAAAAGAAGAAACTGAGAGAGAAACGGTGGTTCTAACAGTCAGACAGAAAAGAAGAAACTGAGATATTAACGGTGATTATAACGGTCAGACAGACAGAAAAGAAAAAAAATGAGACAGTAACGGTGATTATAAAAGACAGACAGACAGAAAAGAAGAAACTGAGAGAGTAACGGTGGTTCTAACGGTCAGACAGAAAAGAAGAAACTGAGAAACGGTGGTTCTAACAGTCAGACAGAAAAGAAGAAACTGAGAGAGAAACGGTGGTTCTAACAGTCAGACAGAAAAGAAGAAACTGAGAGAGAAACGGTGGTTCTGACGGTCAGACAGAAAAGAAGGAACTGAGACAGAAATGGTGGTTCTAACAGTCAGACAGAAAAGAAGAAACTGAGAGAGAAACGGTGGTTCTAACAGTCAGACAGAAAAGAAGAAACTGAGAGAGAAACGGTGGTTCTGACGGTCAGACAGAAAAGAAGGAACTGAGACAGAAATGGTGGTTCTAACAGTCAGACAGAAAAGAAGAAACTGAGAGAGAAACGGTGGTTCTGACGGTCAGACAGAAAAGAAGGAACTGGGACAGAAATGGTGGTTCTAACAGTCAGACAGAAAAGAAGAAACTGAGAGAGAAACGGTGGTTCTAACATTCAGACAGAAAAGAAGAAACTGAGATATTAACGGTGACTTTAACGGTCAGACAGACAGAAAAGGAAAAAATAAATGAGACAGTAACGGTGATTATAACAGACAGACAGACAGAAAAGAAGAAACTGAGAGAGTAACGGTGGTTCTAACGTTGAGACAGAAAAGAAGGAACTGAGATATTAACGGTGATTATAACGGTCAGACAAACAGAAAAGAAGAAACCGAGAGAGTAACGGTGGTTCTAACGGTTAGACAGACAGAAAAGAAAAAAATGAGACAGAAACTGTGATTATAACGGTCAGACAGAAAAAAAAAAGAAACTGAAAGAGTAACGTTTAGTTATAACGGTAAGACAGACAGAAAAGAAGGAACTGAGACAGAAATGGTGGTTCTAACGGTCTTCTAGAGAAACAAGAAGTAACTGAGAAACAGAAGCTAGACAAGAAAGAACTTAGGCAGATACTGTTAATGAACAGTCAGCTAAAGAGAAAAAGTAGAGACAGGGACAAAATAGTTCTAGATAACGATCGAGTTAGAGAAAGAACTAAACGATAAAATAAAATCAAAGTGATCAAAGAAAGGGCTGAGGTCACTGTCAGTCAATATGGAAGAAACAAACAAAATGGTGGACAAGGACAGCAGGAGAAAAAAGAATGAAACGCAAATATATAAACAAAAGTACAGATTAAACAAATGTAGATAAATCGAACTAACAAAGAGTAAGTTAAAGCTGATTAAATAAATACAATGAAAGAAAAGCAAAAAAAACTAAAAAGTTAACCTAAAAGAAACTAAAAACGAGGATTCAATGTTAAGAAAATCAAAGAGAAAGAAATATGCAAAAATTGTTTACAGAAGAAAACCATCTAAAATACAATAAATGATGGAGAAAGTCAGTTAGAGAGGAAAGAAGAATATGACATAGTCGTGATAATGGTCAGCTAGAGAGGTAAAAAGAAAATGACACATTCGTGAAAACGGTCAGCTAGAGAGAAAAGAAGAATCTGTCTTAGTCGTGAAAACGGTCAGCTAGAGAGGTAAAAAGAATATGAAACATTCGTGAAAACGGTCAGCCAGAGAGAAAAGAAGAATATGTCTTAGTCGTGAAAACGGTCAGCTAGAGAGAAAAGAAGAATATGTTTTAGTCGTGAAAACGGTCAGCCAGAGAGCAAAGAAGAATATGTTTTAGTCGTGAAAACGGTCAGCTAGAGAGGTAAAAAGAATATGACACATTCGTGAAAAAAGTCAGCTAGAGAGAAAAGAAGAATATGTTATAGTCGTGAAAACGGTCTGCTAGAGAGGTAAAAAGAATATGACACATTCGTGAAAACGGTCAGCTAGAGAGAAAAGAAGAATATGTCTTAGTCGTGAAAAAGTTCAGCTATAGAGGTAAAAAGAATATGACACAGTCGTGTAAACGGTCAGCTATAGAGGAAAGAAGAATATGACACAGTCGTGTAAACGGTCAGCTAGAGAGGTAAGAAGAATATGACACATTCGTGAAAACGGTCAGCTAGAGAGAAAAGAAGAATTTGTCTTAGTCGTGAAAACGGTCAGCTAGAGAGGTAAAAAAAAATGACACATTCGTGAAAACGGTCAGCTAGAGAGGAAAGAAGAACATGACACAGTCGTGTAAACGGTCAGCTAGAGAGAAAAGAAGAATATGTCGTATTCGTGAAAACGGTTAGCTAGAGAGGAAAGAAGAATATGACACAATGGTGTAAACGGTTTATCTGGAGAGAAAGAAAAAACTAAGAATCAGTCGTAGAAACGGTCAGCTAGAGAGAAATGAAGAATATGTTTTAGTCGTGAAAACGGTCAGGTAGAGAGATAAAAAGAATATGTCTTAGTAGTGAAAACGATCAGTTAGAGAGGTTAAAATAATATGACACAGTCGTGAAAACGGTTAGCTAGAGAGGTAAAAAGAACATGACACATTCGTGAAAAAAGTCAGCTAGAGAGAAAAGAAAAATCTGTCTTATTCGTGAAAAAGTTCAGCTATAGAGGTAAGAAGAATATGACACAGTCGTGTAAACGGTCAGCTATAGAGGTAAGAAGCATATGACACAGTCGTGTAAACGGTCAGCTATAGAGGTAAGAAGAATATGACACAGTCGTGTAGACGGTCAGCTAGAGAGGAAAGAAGAATATGACACAGTCGTGAAAACGGTCAACTAGAGAGGTAAAAAGAATATGATACATTCGTGAAAACGGTAAGCTAGAGAGGAAAGTAGAATCTGTCTTAGTCGTGAAAACGGTCAACTAGAGAGGTTAAAAGAATATGACACAGTCGTGAATACGGTCAGTTAGAGAGAAAAGAAGAATCTGTCTTATTCGTGAAAAAGTTCAGCTATAGAGGTAAGAAGAATATGACACAGTCGTGTAAACGGTCAGCTATAGAGGTAAGAAGCATATGACACAGTCGTGAAAACGGTCAGCTATAGAGGTAAGAAGAATATGACACAGCCGTGTAGACGGTCAGCTAGAGAGGAAAGAAGAATATGACACAGTCGTGAAAACGGTCAACTAGAGAGGTAAAAAGAATATGATACATTCGTGAAAACGGTAAGCTAGAGAGGAAAGTAGAATCTGTCTTAGTCGTGAAAACGGTCAACTAGAGAGGTTAAAAGAATATGACACAGTCGTGAATACGGTCAGTTAGAGAGGTAAAAAGAATTTGACACAGTTGTGAAGACGGTCAGCTAGAGAGGAAAGAAGAATATGACACAGTCGTGAAAACGGTCAGCTAGAGAGAAAGGAAGAATCTGTCTTAGTTGTTGAAACGGTCAGCTAGAGAGAAAGGAAAATCTTAAACTGTTTTTGGATAATGTCAGCTAGAGAGGAAAGTCCAGCTTATGACAGAATCAGGTGTTCCAACGGTCAGCTATAGAGGAAAGAATAACCTGACAAAGTTGTAAAACGGTCAGCTAAAAAAGTTTAGACGGTAAAGCAAAGACATAATAAGGTATCAGTAACGCATAGAATGAATTAGGTATCAGTAACACAAAGACAGAATGAAGCATTAGTAAAGAAAATAAAAATTTGTTATCAGTAAAAGCAATGAATGAATTAGGTGACACTAACGGATAAGGCAGAATAGAGGTATCAGTAACGCAAAGACAGATCAAGTTATCAGCAAAGCAAAGAATAAAGTAGGTATCAGTAAAAGAAAAGTTTGAACTAGGTATCAGTAAAGTCAAGACAGAATAAAATATCAGTAAAGCAAATAATGAATTAGGTATAAGTAAAAGACATGAATAAATTAGGCATCCGTAAAGTAAAGAATGAATTAGGCATCAGTAAAAGAAAAGTCAAGACAGTCAAGACAGAATAAAATATCAGTAAAGCAAATAATGAATTAGGTATCAGTAAAAGACATAAATGAATTAGGCATCCGTAAAGTAAAGAATGAATTAGGCATCAGTAAAAGAATAGAATGAACTATGTTATAGTAACGTCAAGACATAATAACACATCAGTAAAGAAATAAATAAAATATGTATCAGTAAAAACAAAGAATCAATTACGTATCAATAACGCGAAGGCAGAATAAAGTATCAGTAAAAGCAAAAAAAAATAAATTTTGTAACAATAACGTCAAGATAGAATAAAATATCAGTAAATCAAAGACAGAACTAGGTAACAGTAACGTCAAGTTAGAATAAAATATCAGTAAATCAAAGACAGAACTAGGTAACAGTAACGCGAAGGCCGAGTAAAGTATCTGTAAAGCAAAAAATGAATTAGGTATCAAAAAAATCAAAAAATGAATTAGGTATCAGTATAAGACATGAATGAATTAGGTATCAGTAACGTCAAAACAGAATAAGGTATAAGTAAAGCAAAAACAGAAAAAGAAATCAGTTAAGAAAAGACAGAATACATTATCAGTAAAGCAAA
Organism: Bulinus truncatus; assembly: GCA_021962125.1. Classification (NCBI taxonomy): domain Eukaryota; kingdom Metazoa; phylum Mollusca; class Gastropoda; family Planorbidae; genus Bulinus; species Bulinus truncatus. The sequence goes on along the minus strand of JAGDYQ010000075.1, from coordinate 1,377,288 downwards.
GAAAAAATTAGGAATCAGTAAAAGCAAAGAATGAACTAGGTAACAGTAACGTCAACACGGAATAAGATTAGAAAGATCGAAGTAGCATAACAGTTAGGAAAACGGTCAGCTAGAGAGAGAGAGATTGAACTAGCATAACAGTTATGACAACGGTCACATAGAGAGAAAGATAAAACTAACATAAAGTTCATAAAAAATGATTAGCTAGAGAGAAAATATCAGTAAAGCAAGTAATAAATTTGGAACCAGTAAAAGATCATAGTAACATAACTGTCATAAAAAAAAGTAAGCTATAGAGAAAAAATAGTACTAGTATAACAGTTATGAAAACGTTCAGCTTGAAAGAAAGATCGAAGTAGCAAACAGTTATGAAACGGTCAGCTATAGAGAAAGATTAAAGTAACATAACAGTCATAAAAATAGTCAGCTTTAGAGAATAATAGTACTAGCATAACAGTTATGAAAACGGTCAGCTAGAGAGAAAGATTGAATTAGCATAACAGTTATGAAAACGTTCAGCTTGAAAGAAAGATCGAAGTAGCAAACAGTTATGAAACGGTCAGCTATAGAGAAAGATTAAAGTAACATAACAGTCATAAAAATGGTCAGCTTTAGAGAATAATAGTACTAGCATAACAGTTATGAAAACGGTCAGCTAGAGAGAAAGATTGAATTAGCACAACAGTTATGAAAACGGTCAGCTAGAGAGAAAGATTGAATTAGCATAACAGTTATGAAAATGGTCAGCTAGAGAGAAAGATGAAAAAAGCATAACATTTTGGAAAACGGTCAGCTAGAGAGAAAGATTGAATTAGCATAACAGTTATGAAAATTGTCAGCTAGAGAGAAAGATTGAATTAGCATAACAGTTATGAAAATTGTCAGCTAGAGAGAAAGATTGAATTAGCATAACAGTTATGAAAATGGTCAGCTAGAGAGAAAGATTGAATTAGCATAACAGTTATGAAAACGGTCAGCTAGAGAGAACGATTGAACTTCATAGCAGTTATGAAAACGGTCAGCTAGAGAGAAAGATTGAACTAGATAACAGTTATGAAAACGGTCAGCTAGAGAAATAGATTGAACTAGCATAACAGTCATGAAAACGGTCAGCTAGAGAGAAAGATTGAACTAGATAACAGTTATGAAAACGGTCAGCTAGAGAGAAAGATTGAACTAGCATAACAGTTATGAAAACGGTCAGCTAGAGAGAAAGATTGAACTAGCATAACAGTTATGAAAACGGTCAGCTAGAGAGAAAGATTAAAATAACGTAACGTCATGAAAATGGTCAGCTAGAGAGAAAGATTGAACTAGCATAACAGTTATAAAAACGGTCAGCTAGAGAGAAAGATTGAACTAGCAAAACAGTTATGAAAACGGTCAGCTAGTGAGAAAGATTGAACTAGCATAACAGTTATGAGAACGGTCATCTAGAGAGAAAGATTGAACTAGATAACAGTTATGAAAACGGTCAGCAAGAGAAAAAGATTGAACTAGCATAACAGTTATGAGAACTGTCATCTAGAGAGAAATATTGAATAAGCATAACAGTTAGGAAAACGGTCAGCTAGAGAGAAAGATTAAACTAACGTAACGTCATGAAAATGGTCAGCTAGAGAGAAAGATTGAACTAGCATAACAGTTATGAAAACGGTCAGCTAGAGAGAAAGATTGAACTAGCATAACAGTTATGAAAACGGTCAGCTATAGAGAAAGATTGAATTAGCATAACAGTTATGAAAACGGTCAGCTAGAGAGAAAGATTAAACTAACGTAACGTCATGAAAATGGTCAGCTAGTGAGAAAGATTGAACTAGCATAACAGTTCTGAAAACGGTCAGCTAGAGAGAAAGATGAGTGTATCATAACAGTTATGAAAACGGTCAGCTAGAGAGAAAGATTGAATTAGCATAACAGTTATGAAAACGGTCAGCTAGAGAGAAAGATTAAACTAACGTAACGTCATGAAAACGGTCAGCTAGAGAGAAAGATTGAACTAGATAACAGTTATGAAAACGGTCAGCTAGAGAAAAAGATTGAACTAGCACAACAGTTATGAAAACGGTCAGCAAGAGAGAAAAATTGAACTAGCATAACAGTTATGAAAACAGTCAGCGAGAAAGATTAAACTAACGTAACGACATGAAAACGGTCAGCTAGAGAGAAAGATTGAACTAGCATAACAGTTATGAAAACGGTCAGCTAGAGAGAAAGATTGAACTAGCATAACAGTTATGAAAACGGTCAGCTAGAGAGAAAGATTGAACTAGATAACAGTTATGAAAACGGTCAGCTGGAGAGAAAGATTGAACTAGATAACAGTTATGAAAACGGTCAGCTTGAGAGAAAGTTTGAACTAGCATAACAGTTATGAAAACGGTCATCTGGAGAGAAAGTTTAAAATAACCTAACGTCATGAAAATGGTCAGCTAGAGAGAAAGATTGAACTAGTATAACAGTTATAAAAACGGTCAGCTAGAGAGAAAGATTGAACTAGATAACAGTTATGAGAACGGTCAGCTAGAGAGAAAGATTGGACTAGATAACAGTTATGAAAACGGTCAGCTAGAGAGAAAGATTGAACTAGCATAACAGTTATGAAAACGGTCAGCTTGAGAGAAATATTGAATTAGCATAACAGTTAGGAAAACGGTCAGCTAGAGATAAAGATTAAACTAACGTAACGTCATGAAAATGGTAAGCTAGAGAGAAAGATTGAACTAGCATAACAGTTATGAAAACGGTCAGCTAGAGAGAAAGATTGAACTAGCATAACAGTTATGAAAACTGTCAGCTAGAGAGATAGATTAAACTAACGTAACGTCATGAAAATGGTCAGCTAGAGAGAAAGATTGAACTAGCATAACAGTTATGAAAACGGTCAGCTAGAGAAATAGATTGAACTAGCATAACAGTTATGAAAACGGTCAGCTAGAGAGAAAGATTGAACTAGCTTAACAGTTATGAAAACGGTCATCTAGAGAGAAAGTTTAAAATAAAGTAACGTCATGAAAACGGTCAGCTAGAGAGAAAGATTGAACTAGCATAACAGTTATAAAAACGGTCAGCTAGAGAGAAAGATTGAACTAGATTACAGTTATAAAAACGGTCAGCTAGAGAAAAAGATTGAACTAGCACAACAGTTATGAAAACGGTCAACTAGAGAGAAAGATTGAACTAGCTTAACAGTTATGAAAACGGTCATCTAGAGAGAAAGTTTAAAATAAAGTAACGTCATGAAAACGGTCAGCTAGAGAGAAAGATTGAACTAGCATAACAGTTATAAAAACGGTCAGCTAGAGAGAAAGATTGAACTAGATAACAGTTATAAAAACGGTCAGCTAGAGAAAAAGATTGAACTAGCACAACAGTTATGAAAACGGTCAGCTAGAGAGAAAGATTGAACTAGCATAACAGTTATGAAAACGGTCAGCTTGAGAGAAATATTGAATTAGCATAACAGTTAGGAAAACGGTCAGCTAGAGATAAAGATTAAACTAACGTAACGTCATGAAAATGGTAAGCTAGAGAGAAAGATTGAACTAGCATAACAGTTATGAAAACGGTCAGCTAGAGAGAAAGATTGAACTAGCATAACAGTTATGAAAACTGTCAGCTAGAGAGATAGATTAAACTAACGTAACGTCATGAAAATGGTCAGCTAGAGAGAAAGATTGAACTAGCATAACAGTTATGAAAACGGTCAGCTAGAGAAATAGATTGAACTAGCATAACAGTTATTAAAACGGTCAGCTAGAGAGAAAGATTGAACTAGCTTAACAGTTATGAAAACGGTCATCTAGAGAGAAAGTTTAAAATAAAGTAACGTCATGAAAACGGTCAGCTAGAGAGAAAGATTGAACTAGCATAACAGTTATAAAAACGGTCAGCTAGAGAGAAAGATTGAACTAGATTACAGTTATAAAAACGGTCAGCTAGAGAAAAAGATTGAACTAGCACAACAGTTATGAAAACGGTCAGCTAGAGAGAAAGATTGAACTAGCTTAACAGTTATGAAAACGGTCATCTAGAGAGAAAGTTTAAAATAAAGTAACGTCATGAAAACGGTCAGCTAGAGAGAAAGATTGAACTAGCATAACAGTTATAAAAACGGTCAGCTAGAGAGAAAGATTGAACTAGCACAACAGTTATGAAAACGGTCAGCTAGAGAGAAAGATTGAACTAGCTTAACAGTTATGAAAACGGTCATCTAGAGAGAAAGATTGAACTAGCTTAACAGTTATGAAAACGGTCATCTAGAGAGAAAGTTTAAAAAAGTAACGTCATGAAAACGGTCAGCTAGAGAGAAAGATTGAACTAGCCTAACAGTTATAAAAACGGTCAGCTAGAGAGAAAGATTGAACTAGCATAACAGTTATAAAAACGGTCAGCTAGAGAGAAAGATTGAACTAGCACAACAGTTATGAAAACGGTCAGCTAGAGAGAAAGATTGAACTAGCATAACAGTTATGAAAACGGTCAGCTAGAGAGAAAGATTAAAATAACGTAACGTCATGAAAATGGTCAGCTAGAGAGAAAGATTGAACTAGCATAACAGTTATAAAAACGGTCAGCTAGAGAGAAAGATTGAACTAGCAAAACAGTTATGAAAACGGTCAGCTAGTGAGAAAGATTGAACTAGCATAACAGTTATGAGAACGGTCATCTAGAGAGAAAGATTGAACTAGATATCAGTTATGAAAACGGTCAGCAAGAGAAAAAGATTGAACTATCATAACAGTTATGAAAACGGTCAGCTAGAGAGAAATATTGAATTAGCATAACAGTTAGGAAAACGGTCAGCTAGAGAGAAAGATTAAACTAACGTAACGTCATGAAAATGGTCAGCTAGAGAGAAAGATTGAACTAGCATAACAGTTATGAAAACGGTCAGCTAGAGAGAAAGATTGAAGTAGCATAACAGTTATGAAAACGGTCAGCTAGAGAGAAAGATTGAAATAGCAAAACAGTTATGAAAACGGTCAGCTAGTGAGAAAGATTGAACTAGCATAACAGTTATGAGAACTGTCAGCTAGAGAGAAAGATTGAACTAGATAACAGTTATGAAAACGGTCAGCTAGAGAGAAAGATTGAACTAGCATAACAGTTATGAGAACGGTCAGCTAGAGAGAAAGATTGAACTAGCATAACAGTTATGAAAACGGTCAGCTAGAGAGAAAGATTAAACTAACGTAACGTCATGAAAATGGTCAGCTAGAGAGAAAGATTGAACTAGCATAACAGTTATGAAAACGGTCAGCTAGAGAGAAAGATTGAACTAGCATAACAGTTATGAAAACGGTCAGCTATAGAGAAAGATTGAATTAGCATAACAGTTATGAAAACGGTCAGCTAGACAGAAAGATTAAACTAACGTAACGTCATGAAAACGGTCAGCTAGAGAGAAAGATTGAACTAGATAACAGTTATGAAAACGGTCAGCTAGAGAAAAAGATTGAACTAGCACAACAGTTATGAAAACGGTCAGCTAGGAGAGAAAATTGAACTAGCATAACAGTTATGAAAACAGTCAGCGAGAAAGATTAAACTAACGTAACGACATGAAAACGGTCAGCTAGAGAGAAAGATTGAACTAGCATAACAGTTATGAAAACGGTCAGCTAGAGAGAAAGATTGAACTAGCATAACAGTTATGAAAACGGTCAGCTAGAGAGAAAGATTGAACTAGATAACAGTTATGAAAACGGTCAGCTGGAGAGAAAGATTGAACTAGATAACAGTTATGAAAACGGTCAGCTTGAGAGAAAGTTTGAACTAGCATAACAGTTATGAAAACGGTCATCTGGAGAGAAAGTTTAAAATAACCTAACGTCATGAAAATGGTCAGCTAGAGAGAAAGATTGAACTAGTATAACAGTTATAAAAACGGTCAGCTAGAGAGAAAGATTGAACTAGATAACAGTTATGAGAACGGTCAGCTAGAGAGAAAGATTGGACTAGATAACAGTTATGAAAACGGTCAGCTAGAGAGAAAGATTGAACTAGCATAACAGTTATGAAAACGGTCAGCTTGAGAGAAATATTGAATTAGCATAACAGTTAGGAAAACGGTCAGCTAGAGATAAAGATTAAACTAACGTAACGTCATGAAAATGGTAAGCTAGAGAGAAAGATTGAACTAGCATAACAGTTATGAAAACGGTCAGCTAGAGAGAAAGATTGAACTAGCATAACTGTTATGAAAACTGTCAGCTAGAGAGATAGATTAAACTAACGTAACGTCATGAAAATGGTCAGCTAGAGAGAAAGATTGAACTAGCATAACAGTTATGAAAACGGTCAGCTAGAGAAATAGATTGAACTAGCATAACAGTTATGAAAACGGTCAGCTAGAGAGAAAGATTGAACTAGCTTAACAGTTATGAAAACGGTCATCTAGAGAGAAAGTTTAAAATAAAGTAACGTCATGAAAACGGTCAGCTAGAGAGAAAGATTGAACTAGCATAACAGTTATAAAAACGGTCAGCTAGAGAGAAAGATTGAACTAGATTACAGTTATAAAAACGGTCAGCTAGAGAAAAAGATTGAACTAGCACAACAGTTATGAAAACGGTCAGCTAGAGAGAAAGATTGAACTAGCTTAACAGTTATGAAAACGGTCATCTAGAGAGAAAGTTTAAAATAAAGTAACGTCATGAAAACGGTCAGCTAGAGAGAAAGATTGAACTAGCATAACAGTTATAAAAACGGTCAGCTAGAGAGAAAGATTGAACTAGATTACAGTTATAAAAACGGTCAGCTAGAGAAAAAGATTGAACTAGCACAACAGTTATGAAAACGGTCAGCTAGAGAGAAAGATTGAACTAGCTTAACAGTTATGAAAACGGTCATCTAGAGAGAAAGTTTAAAAAAAAGTAACGTCATGAAAACGGTCAGCTAGAGAGAAAGATTGAACTAGCCTAACAGTTATAAAAACGGTCAGCTAGAGAGAAAGATTGAACTAGATAACAGTTATAAAAACGGTCAGCTAGAGAAAAAGATTGAACTAGCACAACAGTTATGAAAATGTCAGCTAGAGAGAAAGATTGAACTAGCATAACAGTTATAAAAACGGTCAGCTAGAGAGAAAGATTGAAATAGCAAAACAGTTATGAAAACGGTCAGCTAGTGAGAAAGATTGAACTAGATAACAGTTATGAGAACTGTCATCTAGAGAGAAAGATTGAACTAGATAACAGTTATGAAAACGGTCAGCAAGAGAAAAAGATTGAACTAGCATAACAGTTATGAGAACTGTCATCTAGAGAGAAATATTGAATTAGCATAACAGTTAGGAAAACGGTCAGCTAGAGAGAAAGATTAAACTAACGTAACGTCATGAAAATGGTCAGCTGGAGAGAAAGATTGAACTAGCATAACAGTTATGAAAACGGTCAGCTAGAGAGAAAGAATGAACTAGCATAACAGTTATGAAAACGGTCAGCTATAGAGAAAGATTGAATTAGCATAACATTTATGAAAACGGTCAGCTAGAGAGAAAGATTAAACTAACGTAACGTCATGAAAACGGTCAGCTAGAGAGAAAGATTGAACTAGCATAACAGTTATGAAAACGGTCAGCTAGAGAGAAAGATTGAATTAGCATAACAGTTATGAAAACGGTCAGCTAGAGAGAAAGATTAAACTAACGTAACGTCATGAAAATGGTCAGCTAGAGAGAAAGATTGAACTAGCATAACAGTTATAAAAACGGTCAGCTAGAGAGAAAGATTGATCTAGATAATAGATATGAAAACAGTCAGCTAGAGAGAAAGATGAGTGTATCATAACAGTTATGAAAACGGTCAGCTAGAGAGAAAGATTGAATTAGCATAACAGTTATGAAAACGGTCAGCTAGAGAGAAAGATTGAACTAGATAACAGTTATAAAAACGGTCAGCCAGAGAGAAAGATTGAACTAGCAAAACAGTTATGAAAACGGTCAGCTAGTGAGAAAGATTGAACTAGCATAACAGTTATGAGAACGGTCAGCTAGAGAGAAAGATTGGACTAGATAACAGTTATGAAAACGGTCAGCAAGAGAAAAAGATTGAACTAGCATAACAGTTATGAAAACGGTCAGCTTGAGAGAAATATTGAATTAGCATAACAGTTAGGAAAACGGTCAGCTAGAGATGAAGATTAAACTGACGTAACGTCATGAAAATGGTCAGCTAGAGAGAAAGATTGAACTAGCAAAACAGTTATAAAAACGGTCAGCTAGAGAGAAAATTGAACTAGATAATAGTTATGAAAACGGTCAGCTAGAGAGAAAGTTTAAAATAACGTAACGTCATGAAAATGGTCAGCTAGAGAGAAAGATTGAACTAGCATAACAGTTATAAAAACGGTCAGCTAGAGAGAAAGATTGATCTAGATAATAGATATGAAAACGGTCAGCTAGAGAAAAAGATTGAACTAGCAAAACAGTTATGAAAACGGTCAGCTAGTGAGAAAGATTGAACTAGCATAACAGTTATGAAAACGGTCAGCTAGAGAGAAAGCTTGAACTAGATAACAGTTATGAAAACGGTCAGCTAGAGAAAAAGATTGAATTAGCATAACAGTTATTAAAACGGTCAGCTAGAAAGAAAGATGGGACTAACAAAACGGTTGTTAAACAGCCTACTAGAGAGAAAGATGGAGCTACTGTATTGGTTTTGATATTTTTGTCAGTTACAGTTACTGGCTAGAGTCAAAAGACGGACCTGGCTACAGTCAAAAGACGGACCTGGCTACAGTAAAAAATGGGCCATGCGAGAGTCACAAGACGGACTTGGCTACAGTAAAAAATGGGCTATGCGAGAGTCACAAGACGGACCTGGCTACAGTCAAAAGACGGACCTGGCTACAGTCAAAAGACGGACCTGGCTACAGTCAAAAAAATCGGACAGTGATTGTCGATAGTTAGATTGAATTCAGGTAGAATTAATATTGGTGTTGGTCAGATATCTGGTAAAAACCATGAGTAGCATAATGAGAAGTTTTAAAACATAAGTAAGTCATATATACAATGAATAATGAATATGCCAAACACATAAAGCGCTACATTTAAAAAACAATAATAACTATTAGGGGGAAAAAATATTTGTGAAAAATGTAAACGATATGTAAAGATGTATCTGTATATCATGAAAGTAATTCTAACTAAATGTAATTCAATATTAATTCCAACGCGGGTCAAACAGACATGTCTTAGTCATTTTTGTGGTAAAGTTTGTAGTCAAGTTTGTAGTCAAGTTTGTAGTCAAGTTTGTGGTCGAGTTTGTGGTCGAGTTTGTGGTCAAGTTTTTAGTCAAGTTTGTGGTCAAGTTTGTGGTGAGGTTTTTAGTCAAGTCTGTAGAAAGTTTGTGGTCAAGTCGGTAGTCAAGTCTGTATTCAAGTTTGTGGTCAAGTCTGAAGTCAAGTCTGTAGTCAAGTCTGTGGTCAAGTTTATAGTCAAGTTTGTAGTCAGGGCAAAAATAAATAAATCAGAAACAAAAGTTTGTATTTAAATTTTTAATCAATCAAAAAGAACCTGAAAGAAAATTCCCTGTCATTTGTTGAGGACAAATTAACAGAGAAATATGCAACAGTGAGCGAGAGATAGAGAGAGAGAGAGAGAGAGAGAGAGAGAGAGAGAGAGAAAGATACGGAGAGAGATTGAGACACAGAAAGAAGTAGAAAAAAGAGCTATTATAATATTCAATTCAAAGTCAAATTAGAAAAGAATATGTATCATCAAACAGGTAAGGCAATATTTAATCATGGCGATATAACATCAAACATATAACATAAGGAAACAAGCAAATAACATAAGCAAATGGATCATGCAAAATACAGACATTTGATATAATAGAAAACGTGCAGAGAGAGCTAGCTAGTTGGAGTCTTCACTCAGAAGTATTTAGGTCAATCAATAATTCGCGTTAAGACCAGCGCGCGCTACAACCCATTCACTAGGAGAGACCAAAGATTTTATTTCTTTCATAAAATTTTGAACCAATGAACTGCGATTATACCGCCACGCGATAGTGGGACCAATAGCTAGCAAGCTCCACCTCTTTTCTATCAATGGAACGTGGGAATCTAATAGAACGTAAAGTTGATTCACAACCAATGTTACGTTCAATTACGTTCCCACGATTTCTATTTCATGTGCATTTGACAAAGACAAGCAGCATAGCATAACAAGCAGCATGGTATAACAAGAAGCATGGCATAACAAGCAGCATAGCAAACAAGCAGCATGGCATAACAATCAGCATGGCATAACAAGCAGCACAGCATAACAAGCAGCATAGAATAACAAGCAGCATGGCATAACAAGCAGCATAGCAAACAAGCAGCATAGAATAACAAGCAGCATGGCATAACAAGCAGCATAGCAAACAAAGAAATATAATAGAATAACAAATGACTGAGATAAGTTTTTCTATGTTATTTTTTTAAAAACAGTTAAGTTTAAATTTGTGGCAAGGCAGCCTTATTATATTTGTATTATAATAATAATTGCATTAAAAATTAAGTTGCATTGTTTAAATAGTTGCTATATAAAATTTATTTTTCTCATCTATGCAAAAAAATTCTAAGTCAGAAAAAAGTCTTGAAAAATTGTAAAAAATTGAGGTCTCGAAGAAAAAACAATTTTATTCGGAAAAATAAATCTTTAATCTAGCGAATAGAAAAATAAAAAAGAAGTCTAGAAGGCAGAAAAAGAATTCTAAGTCAGAAAATTTTAAAAGAACTTACTTGTAAATGAGAAATAAACACAGCTTGTCTTGCTTGGACACCATCACACACCAAGTCTTGTTGGGCACCGTCACACCACAGGGCTGCTGGACACCATCATCACACTGACAAGGTAGAAGGGCGGCTGACATCGGCGCTGGAGAATGAGTCTCTGTGCAGCTGCATGGGGATTTTATTGGAGTCTGAATGTCAAGTATCGACCAACCGGAAACGAGGATTGAGCGATATTAAATTCTAAAAACAAACTTTTTTTTGGATCAATGAATGCACAGGACAGGATGTGCCCGATCAATGAAATGACAGAAAAGTTTTAAATTGAAATTGAGATCTGTGATTGGAGAAGTTTAAAATCGATGAATGCACCGACGTAAAGGACATATTTTTTACGTTGAAATTTGCATTGTACGGGCTGTTTTTTTTTTGTTTAATGTTTAATTTTTCTTTTTACAAGTTGAAATTTGAGTTAGACAAAGCCATATTCATTCTGTCTGGGGTGTCATCTGCCTAATTAGCACGAGACGGTGTGACCTTTCGGGATATGCCCGACTCTTGCTGCATTCGACAGCAGACGACGACGTGCGGGATGATGACCGACAGCAGACGATAATACATTGGATAAAGACCTTGAATGGACGTCTCAAGATCACTTCAACTTAGTTGAGTGACACAATGAGATAATCGTCTGCTGCTGTTTCTGTATTGTCGGCAATGAGCGTCGTGATCTGATGACTGCACCGTTGTAATCAAAGGAAACGTGTTTCTAATTATCGCATTAACGACTCATTGCGATACGACCTTTCACCTCTCGGACTGCGCACGCGGTAAGTCAGCGTTAATTGATTACAGGCTGTATCAAGTGCGTGATTTTATCAATAAACGGATAAGTAATTTTGTCTCGCGAGGGCGTCAGATGTCCATTCTGAACTTTTTCAAACTTGACATTTTGTCTTGGGATGTTGAACGGTTGGGAATTTAGTCAGATGGCTAGGGTGATTTCTTTATCATCATGAAGTTAACAAAAGTGTATTGCTAAATAAAAGTTAACTAGCACCTGCGTTAATTACCAGGTGCGTATTTTCACAACGACAAGATAAAGAAAAAATAATTAAAGAGGATGGAAAATGTTTGTAACTTACTGAACTTTTTGAACCTGACATTTTTGGTATGTCACATTGAATTGTAAAAGTTGGTTTATGATATTAAAGGGAGACTAGATCATTTGTATCGGCTCAAGGTCAATTCATAGGTTCTTAATAAATGAATGTTAATTGGTTGCGGACTGCATCGACGACGTAATATAAACAAGAATAGATACACAAACAATAGATTGAAAAGACCGTTCAATTTGTCTTGTAAACTTTCTCAATTTGACATTTTTTGGACTTTCAGATTAATCAGAAACGGTTTGGTGGAGGTGGGGCAGTGGGGGGTGTGCGGGAAAAGGTCATTTCTTTATCTCCCTTAGTTCAAGTTTCCAACCAAATGTACTCTAATTAATGTATTGATGTATTTGGTGCCAAATGTCATAATTATTTCTACCCGATGAAGACATTTCAATTGAAGGGAGACATCTGTTGTCCCTTTTGAACTTTTGTCAATTTGAAATAACCTGATTGTAATTGGTGTAATCTTTTGATGCCGAGTGTTGGGAGAGAGACAGGGCTAAAGTCATTGTCCTTATCATTTTTAAGTTAGATAAATAAGTCCAACATAATTAGGGCTAAAAACTGCAGGCTGCATCTAAAGTTATCATCATTATATCATCATGAACTTTTTGAATTTGATATTTAATGAGTGTGACTGGCTTAATGTGTGGGGGGGGGAAGGGAGGAAATGTCTTCTGTTTACCATCTTGAAGTAAATGAACTTTTCTCTCTATCTAATTAAACGTTCATTAGTTTGTCATCATTCGTAATTTCATGAAATACACGAAACAAAATTATTGAAAGAGGCGGTAAATATCTCCTTTGAATTATTCAACTCGACATTTACAGAATGAGATTGTTGACTTATAATAATTGTTCAGTTGGGTGAATAGTTAAGCTGGAAAGGTCATTTCTTGATATTCTTGAGGTCAGTTTAACTTATTTACCAATAATTGTCAATCTCGCACGTGCTCCATTTAATGCATCTACAGTAGACAATTTCATTGAAATTTTTTTCCCATGTGAACTTTTTCATTATGACATTTTTAGACCTTCATTTTATTGTCATTTGTGTGTGTGAAAAGTTCTGGAATATTTAGAAGGGGGGGGGGTGAATGTAATTTATTGACAATCTTGAAGAAAAATAAATTGCCCAAACCAAATGAACGGTAATTACATGTCGATTTGTTACTTAGTTTCACCAATAGACGAATAACGGTTGTCAAATGTCCCATGTCAACTTTTTAGAATTGACATTTTTTTATTGTCACAATGCATCCAACGGATAGGGGTGAAAGGTCATCACTTGACCCTCCTGAAGTAAATGAAATGTTTCCAAACAAATGAATGTTAATTAGTAACAGTATTATTAGGCGCCTGATTTCATCATTAAATGATAAAGAAAGTGTTCAAATATCTATTGTGAATTTTTTTAATACGACATTTCTAGACTGACAATTTGCTTATAATTCTTGGGGTGTGTTTGTGTAAAAGATCTAGAATTTTGTAAGAGAGGGAAAGGTCAATATATGATCTTCTAGAGATACATTGAATTGTCCAAAATAATAAACTTTAATTTGTGATAGAATAGTTAGTTTCTTTATTAGACGATGAACTCCATATGTGACGTCTGAACTTTTTCAATTCGCCATTTTAATACGATTGACTTGACCTTGTTATGATGGGTGATAGAATCAGATAATTCAAATAGGTGGAAGGTCATCACTTGACCCTCCTGACGTAAATGAAAATTTTCCAACTAATTGAATGTTGAGTATTAACATTATTCATTTGTTGCGTGATTTTGTCATTAACTGATGAAGAAAATTTTCAAATATATCTTGTGAACTTTTTGAATACGACATTTCTAGACATACACTAATATTTTAATAACGGTGTGTGTGTGTGTGTGTGTGTGTGGGTGGGTGCAAAAAGAATATTGAAAGCCATGGAAGGTCATTATCTGATCTTCTAGAGATACATTCAATTTTCCGAAATAATAAACATTAATTAGTGACAGATTGTTTAGTTGATTAGTTTCTTCATTAGACGATGAAAACATTTTTCTTAAAGAGATTTTCATATGTGAAGTCTGAACTTTTTCAATTCGCCATTTTAATTTGATTGACTTGACATTGTTATGATGGGTGATAGAATGAGATAATTCAAATAGGTGGAAGGTCATCACTTGACCCTCCTGACAAAAATGAAAAGTTTCCAAACAAATGAATGTTAATTATTAGCACCATTCATTAGTTGCGTGATTTCATCATTAAATGATAAAGAAAATGTTCAAATATATGTTGTGAACTTTTTGAATACGACGTTTCTAGGCAGACACTAATATTTTGTAATTGTGTGTGAATAGAGAAAGTTGAAATACTGAAAGCGGCCAAAGGTTTAGGTCAAATTTCCAGTCTAATGAACGGTCTAAATCATTTGAGTAATTTCATCAATACATAGTGAACATTTAATTGAAGAGGTCGCAGAATTTCCCTTTTCGAATTATTTCAAATTAACATTTTTGGACAATGATAAACTTTACCATATTGGGAAAAGGGAATTATCGTTTCTTTATGATATAATAAATGTTGAAAGCGAGTTATTTACAGACTGCATCAAATGTCATAATTATTTGACAGAGAATGCCGTTAATAATTTTGTGAACTTTTTCAGTTTTGCTTTTTTGAACAGCGACATTACTATAGACATTTTGATGAAATAAAACAAAAAATGTAAAGAATGAATGGGTTTCTCGTAATCTCCTATACAAGGAAAATTAAGGTTTCCAATCAAATTACTGCTAATTACTTACAAAATTATACACGTGGAGAGATGTCTACATAATAGAGACTAATTGATGGTCTAAACTTTTTTCATTTCGACATTTCTAAATAATCACGTTATCTTAATGATCTTTTTTAACTTATAGGTGAATGAAAATTTTCAAACAAATTAATTAATTAGGTGGCACCATTTTTTTAGATGATAAAATAAAAAATGTTGAAAATGTCGTCCAATGTCTCTTCAATGTAGCTTTTCTGAATATCAATTTAATTAGATATGGTAGACGGGGAAAAATGGGAACGGTGGAGGGGGGGGGGAGGAATTATTTGATGATCAAAACGTCAATAAATGTTCCCAGCCAAATGAAGTCTGAATAGTCTCGTATTAAGTCACGTGACTTATTTCAATGACATGTATCCCAGATGTGACAACTCCCACCCATAATTACTATTTTGACACTCATCCCCGACTGGCACACAGACAGATAACACCCCCAACTCGCACACAAACACACAGCGTGCCCGACTGCCACACCTACACACAGCGTGCCCGACTGCCACACATACACACAGCGGGCGAGACACGCGCATATACACACACCGGGCCAGACACGCACACATACACACTACGGGCCTAACTGGCACACACACACACACACAACGAGCAAAACTGTCACACATACACAGAACGCGCCCGATTGGCACACATACAACACACACAGCCAGCCCGACACGTACACATACACACAGCGAGCCCGACACGTACACATACACATATCGAGCCCTACTCGCACAAACATACAGAGAAATCCCTACTCGCACGTACACATACATACATCGCGCCCGAGTGTGGTGGGTGACGTGTTTATAGAGGAGGGGGGAGTGGGGGGTGAAATAATTTGACTTCATGTAGATAGATTTTAATATTTTTTTGTGTACAATTTTTAAATTCTGCTCCCTAGTTTAGACTTTAGTTTTGTCAACCGCCCTTTCTACTTGTCTTGTTAGCCATCACCTACACCCTCTTCCTCCCACCCCGGTCTTGTGACACACACACCCATCGCCATATTGTCATCTTCACGGGTTTCCTTCCCTTCATCCTATTCACTCATCCCTGACTGGCACACTAACACATTGTGCCAAACTGCCACACACACACACAGCGGCCCGAGTGGCACACATACACACATTGTGCCTGAATGTCACACATACACACAGCAGTATCGACTGGCACAAATACAAACACAGCGCCCATCTTGCACACATATACACCGTGCGCCCGACTGGCACATATACACACAGCGTGCTCGATTGTCATACATACACTCAGCGGGATAGACTGGCACACATACACATAGCGTGCTCGACTGGCTCACATACACACAGCGTGCTCGACTGCCACACATACACACAGCGTGCCTGAACGTCACACATTCACACAGCGGGCTTGATTGGTTCACATGCACACAGCGGGCCCGACTGGCACACATACACATAGCGTGCTCGACTAGCTCACATACACACAGCGTGCTAGACTGACACACATACACACAGCGTGCCTGAATGTCACACATTCACACAGCGGGATCCACTGGCAGACATACACACAGCGGGCTTGACTGGCACACATACACAGCGCGCGCCCGACTGGCACATACACTTATTTCGCCCGACTGGCACACATACACACGGCGCGCTCGACTGGCACACATACACACAGCGGGCTTGACTGGCACACTTACACAGCGCGCGCCCGACTGGCACATACACTTAGTTCGCCCGACTGGCACACATACACACGGCGCGCTCGACTTGCACACATACACACAGCGCGCCCGACTGGCACATACACTCAGTTCGCCCGACTGGCACACATATTCACAGCGGCCACGACTGGCACACATGCACACAGCGCACCCGACTGGCACACATACACTCAGTTCGCCCGACTGGCACACATATACACAGCGCGCTCGACTGTCACACATACACACAGCGTGCCTGAACGTCACACATTCACACAGCGGGATCGACTGGCACACATACACACAGTGCGCTTGAATGGCACACATACACACAGCGTGCCTGAAGGTCACACATTCACATAGCGTGCTCGACTGGCACACATACACACATTGTGCCTGAATGTCACACATACACACAGTAGTACTGAATGGCACACATACACACACAGCGCCCATCTTGCACACATAAACACCGCGCGCCCGACTGGCACATATACACACAGCGGTATCGACTGGCACACATACACACCGCGCGCCCGACTGGCACATATACACACAGCGTGGTCGACTGGCACACATACACACAGCGCGCTTGACTGGCACACATACACACAGCGCGCTTGACTGGCACACATACACACAGCGCGCTTGACTGGCACACATACACACAGCGCGCTTGACTGGCACACATACACACAGCACGCTTGACTGGCACACATAAACTCAGCGGGCTCGACTGGCACACATACACACAGCAGTATCGACTGGCACACATACGCACACAGCTCCCATCTTGCACACATACACACGGCGCGCCCGACTGGCACATATACACACAGCGTGCTCGACTGTCACACATACACACAGCGGGATCGACTGTCACACATACACACAGCGGGATCGAATGTCACACATACACACAGCGGGATCGAATGACACACTTACACACAGGGCTCGACTGGCACACATACA
This sequence comes from Bulinus truncatus, assembly GCA_021962125.1. Taxonomy (NCBI): domain Eukaryota; kingdom Metazoa; phylum Mollusca; class Gastropoda; family Planorbidae; genus Bulinus; species Bulinus truncatus. Next base: position 1,359,906 of record JAGDYQ010000075.1, on the reverse strand, counting down.
AACAGCGTGCTCGACTGCCATACATACACACAGCGTGCCTGAACGTCACACATTCACACAGTGGGCTCGATTGGCTCACATACGCACAGCGGGCTCGACTGGCACACATATGCATAGCCTGCTCGACTAGCTCACATACACACAGCGTGCCCAACTGACACACATACACACAGCGTGCCTTAATGTCACACATTCACAGAGCTGGATCGACGGGCACACATCTACACAGCGGCTCGAATGACACACTTACACACAGCGGTCTCGACTGGCACACATACACACATTGTGCCTAAATGTAACACATATACATATTGTGCCTGAATGTAACACATACACACAGCGCGCCCGACTGGCACATACACTAAGTTCGCCCGACTGGCACACATATACACAGCGGGCTCGACTGGCACACATGCACACAGCGCGCCCGACTTGCACACATACACTCAGTTCGCCCGACTGGCACACATACACACAGCGCGCTTGAATGGCACACGTACACACAGCGTGCCTGAATGTCACACATTCACACAGCGTGCTCGACTTGCACACATAAACTCAGCGGGCTCGACTGGCACACATACACACATTGTGCCTTAATTTCACACATACACACAGCAGTATCGACTGGCACACATACACACACAGCGCCCATCTTGCACTTATACACACCGCGCGCCCGACTGGCACACATACACACAGCGTGCTCGACTGTCACACATACACACAGCGGGCTCGACTGGCACACATACACAGCGAGCCCGACTGGCACATACACTCAGTTCGCCCGACTGGCACACATATACACAGCGCGCTCGACTGGCACACATACACACAGCGCGCTCGACTGGCACACATACACACAGCGCGCCCGACTGGCACACATATGCATAGCCTGCTCGACTAGCTCACACACACACAGTGTGCCCAACTGACACACATACACACAAAGTGCCTTAATGTCACACATTCACAGAGCTGGATCGACGGGCATACATCTACACAGCGGGCTCGAATGACACACTTACACACAGCGGGCTCTGACTGGCACAAATACACACATTGTGCCTAAATGTAACACATATACATATTGTGCCTGAATGTAACACATACACACAGCGCGCCCGACTGGCACATACACTCAGTTCGCCCGACTGGCACACATATACACAGCGGGCTCGACTGGCACACATGCACACAGCGCGCCCGACTTGCACACATAAACTCAGTTCGCCCGACTGGCACACATATACACAGCGCGCTTGAATGGCACACGTACACACAGCGAGCCTGAATGTCACACATTCACACAGCGTGCTCGACTTGCACACATAAACTCAGCGGGCTATACTGTCACACATACACACATTGTGCCTTAATTTCACACATACACACAGCAGTACCGACTGGCACACATACACACACAGCGCCCATCTTGCACTTATACACACCGCGCGCCCGACTGGCACACATACACACAGCGTGCTCGACTGTCACACATACATACAGCGGGTTCGACTGGCACACATACACAGCGAGCCCGACTGGCACATACACTCAGTTCGCCCGACTGGCACACATATACACAGCGCGCTCGACTGGCACACATACACACAGCGCGCCCGACTTGCACATACACTCAGTTCGCCCGACTGGCATACATATATACAGCGGGCTCGACTGGCACACATATACACAGCGGGCTCGACTGGCACACATACACACAGCGCGCCCGACTTGCACATACACTCAGTTCGCCCGACTGGCACACATATACACAGCGCGCTTGAATGGCACACGTACACACAGCGTGCCTGAATGTCACACATTCACACAGCGTGCTCGACTTGCACACACAAACTCAGCGGGCTCGACTGTCACACATACACACATTGTGCCTTAATTTCACACATACACACAGCAGTACCGACTGGCACACATACACACACAGCGCCCATCTTGCACTTATACACACCGCGCGCCCGACTGGCACACATACACACAGCGCGCCCGACTGGCACATACACTCAGTTCGCCCAACTGGCACACATATTCACAGCGGCCACGACTGGCACACATGCACACAGCGCACCCGACTGGCACACATACACTCAGTTCGCCCGACTGGCACACATATACACAGCGCGCTCGACTGTCACACATACACACAGCGTGCCTGAACGTCACACATTCACACAGCGGGATCGACTGGCACACATACACACAGTGCGCTTGAATGGCACACATACACACAGCGTGCCTGAATGTCACACATTCACATAGCGTGCTCGACTGGCACACATACACACATTGTGCCTGAATGTCACACATACACACAGTAGTACTGAATGGCACACATACACACACAGCGCCCATCTTGCACACATAAACACCGCGCGCCCGACTGGCACATATACACACAGCGGTATCGACTGGCACACATACACACCGCGCGCCCGACTGGCACATATACACACAGCGTGGTCGACTGGCACACATACACACAGCGCGCTTGACTGGCACACATACACACAGCGCGCTTGACTGGCACACATACACACAGCGCGCTTGACTGGCACACATACACACAGCGCGCTTGACTGGCACACATACACACAGCACGCTTGACTGGCACACATAAACTCAGCGGGCTCGACTGGCACACATACACACAGCAGTATCGACTGGCACACATACGCACACAGCTCACATCTTGCACACATACACACGGCGCGCCCGACTGGCACATATACACACAGCGTGCTCGACTGTCACACATACACACAGCGGGATCGACTGTCACACATACACACAGCGGGATCGACTGTCACACATACACACAGCGGGATCGAATGACACACTTACACACAGGGCTCGACTGGCACACATACAAACAGCGTGCTCGACTGCCATACATACACACAGCGTGCCTGAACGTCACACATTCACACAGTGGGCTCGATTGGCTCACATACGCACAGCGGGCTCGACTGGCACACATATGCATAGCCTGCTCGACTAGCTCACATACACACAGCGTGCCCAACTGACACACATACACACAGCGTGCCTTAATGTCACACATTCACAGAGCTGGATCGACGGGCACACATCTACACAGCGGCTCGAATGACACACTTACACACAGCGGTCTCGACTGGCACACATACACACATTGTGCCTAAATGTAACACATATACATATTGTGCCTGAATGTAACACATACACACAGCGCGCCCGACTGGCACATACACTAAGTTCGCCCGACTGGCACACATATACACAGCGGGCTCGACTGGCACACATGCACACAGCGCGCCCGACTTGCACACATACACTCAGTTCGCCCGACTGGCACACATACACACAGCGCGCTTGAATGGCACACGTACACACAGCGTGCCTGAATGTCACACATTCACACAGCGTGCTCGACTTGCACACATAAACTCAGCGGGCTCGACTGGCACACATACACACATTGTGCCTTAATTTCACACATACACACAGCAGTATCGACTGGCACACATACACACACAGCGCCCATCTTGCACTTATACACACCGCGCGCCCGACTGGCACACATACACACAGCGTGCTCGACTGTCACACATACACACAGCGGGTTCGACTGGCACACATACACAGCGAGCCCGACTGGCACATACACTCAGTTCGCCCGACTGGCACACATATACACAGCGCGCTCGACTGGCACACATACACACAGCGCGCTCGACTGGCACACATACACACAGCGCGCCCGACTGGCACACATATGCATAGCCTGCTCGACTAGCTCACACACACACAGTGTGCCCAACTGACACACATACACACAGAGTGCCTTAATGTCACACATTCACAGAGCTGGATCGACGGGCATACATCTACACAGCGGGCTCGAATGACACACTTACACACAGCGGGCTCGACTGGCACACATACACACAGCGTGCCTGAATGTCTAACATACACACATTGTGCCTGAATGTAACACATACACACAGCGCGCTCGACTGGCACATACACTCAGCTCGCCCGACTGGCACACATATACACAGCGGGCTCGACTGGCACACATGCACACAGCGCGCCCGACTTGCACACATAAACTCAGTTCGCCCGACTGGCACACATATACACAGCGCGCTTGAATGGCACACTTACACACAGCGTGCCTGAATGTCACACATTCACACAGCGTGCTCGACTTGCACACATAAACTCAGCGGGCTATACTGTCACACATACACACATTGTGCCTTAATTTCACACATACACACAGCAGTACCGACTGGCACACATACACACACAGCGCCCATCTTGCACTTATACACACCGCGCGCCCGACTGGCACACATACACACAGCGTGCTCGACTGTCACACATACACACAGCGTGTTCGACTGGCACACATACACAGCGAGCCCGACTGGCACATACACTCAGTTCGCCCGACTGGCACACATATACACAGCGCGCTCGACTGGCACACATACACACAGCGCGCCCGACTTGCACATACACTCAGTTCGCCCGACTGGCATACATATATACAGCGGGCTCGACTGGCACACATATACACAGCGGGCTCGACTGGCACACATACACACAGCGCGCCCGACTTGCACATACACTCAGGTCTCGCCCGACTGGCACACATATACACAGCGCGCTTGAATGGCACACGTACACACAGCGTGCCTGAATGTCACACATTCACACAGCGTGCTCGACTTGCACACATAAACTCAGCGGGCTCGACTGTCACACATACACACATTGTGCCTTAATTTCACACATACACACAGCAGTACCGACTGGCACACATACACACACAGCGCCCATCTTGCACTTATACACACCGCGCGCCCGACTGGCACACATACACACAGCGCGCCCGACTGGCACATACACTCAGTTCGCCCGACTGGCACACATATTCACAGCGGCCACGACTGGCACACATGCACACAGCGCACCCGACTGGCACACATACACTCAGTTCGCCCGACTGGCACACATATACACAGCGCGCTCGACTGTCACACATACACACAGCGTGCCTGAACGTCACACATTCACACAGCGGGATCGACTGGCACACATACACACAGTGCGCTTGAATGGCACACATACACACAGCGTGCCTGAATGTCACACATTCACATAGCGTGCTAGACTGGCACACATACACACATTGTGCCTGAATGTCACACATACACACAGTAGTACTGAATGGCACACATACACACACAGCGCCCATCTTGCACACATAAACACCGCGCGCCCGACTGGCACATATACACACAGCGGTATCGACTGGCACACATACACACCGCGCGCCCGACTGGCACATATACACACAGCGTGGTCGACTGGCACACATACACACAGCGCGCTTGACTGGCACACATACACACAGCGCGCTTGACTGGCACACATACACACAGCGCGCTTGACTGGCACACATACACACAGCGCGCTTGACTGGCACACATACACACAGCACGCTTGACTGGCACACATAAACTCAGCGGGCTCGACTGGCACACATACACACAGCAGTATCGACTGGCACACATACGCACACAGCTCACATCTTGCACACATACACACGGCGCGCCCGACTGGCACATATACACACAGCGTGCTCGACTGTCACACATACACACAGCGGGATCGACTGTCACACATACACACAGCGGGATCGACTGTCACACATACACACAGCGGGATCGAATGACACACTTACACACAGGGCTCGACTGGCACACATACAAACAGCGTGCTGGACTGCCATACATACACACAGCGTGCCTGAACGTCACACATTCACACAGTGGACTCGATTGGCTCACATACGCACAGCGGGCTCGACTGGCACACATATGCATAGCCTGCTCGACTAGCTCACATACACACAGCGTGCCCAACTGACACACATACACACAGCGTGCCTTAATGTCACACATTCACAGAGCTGGATCGACGGGCACACATCTACACAGCGGCTCGAATGACACACTTACACACAGCGGTCTCGACTGGCACACATACACACATTAAGCCTAAATGTAACACATATACATATTGTGCCTGAATGTAACACATACACACAGCGCGCCCGACTGGCACATACACTAAGTTCGCCCGACTGGCACACATATACACAGCGGGCTCGACTGGCACACATGCACACAGCGCGCCCGACTTGCACACATACACTCAGTTCGCCCGACTGGCACACATACACATAGCGCGCTTGAATGGCACACGTACACACAGCGTGCCTGAATGTCACACATTCACACAGCGTGCTCGACTTGCACACATAAACTCAGCGGGCTCGACTGGCACACATACACACATTGTGCCTTAATTTCACACATACACACAGCAGTATCGACTGGCACACATACACACACAGCGCCCATCTTGCACTTATACACACCGCGCGCCCGACTGGCACACATACACACAGCGTGCTCGACTGTCACACATACACACAGCGGGTTCGACTGGCACACATACACAGCGAGCCCGACTGGCACATACACTCAGTTCGCCCGACTGGCACACATATACACAGCGCGCTCGACTGGCACACATACACACAGCGCGCTCGACTGGCACACATACACACAGCGCGCCCGACTGGCACACATATGCATAGCCTGCTCGACTAGCTCACACACACACAGTGTGCCCAACTGACACACATACACACAGAGTGCCTTAATGTCACACATTCACAGAGCTGGATCGACGGGCATACATCTACACAGCGGGCTCGAATGACACACTTACACACAGCGGGCTCGACTGGCACAAATACACACATTGTGCCTAAATGTAACACATATACATATTGTGCCTGAATGTAACACATACACACAGCGCGCCCGACTGGCACATACACTCAGTTCGCCCGACTGGCACACATATACACAGCGGGCTCGACTGGCACACATGCACACAGCGCGCCCGACTTGCACACATAAACTCAGTTCGCCCGACTGGCACACATATACACAGCGCGCTTGAATGGCACACGTACACACAGCGTGCCTGAATGTCACACATTCACACAGCGTGCTCGACTTGCACACATAAACTCAGCGGGCTATACTGTCACACATACACACATTGTGCCTTAATTTCACACATACACACAGCAGTACCGACTGGCACACATACACACACAGCGCCCATCTTGCACTTATACACACCGCGCGCCCGACTGGCACACATACACACAGCGTGCTCGACTGTCACACATACACACAGCGGGTTCGACTGGCACACATACACAGCGAGCCCGACTGGCACATACACTCAGTTCGCCCGACTGGCACACATATACACAGCGCGCTCGACTGGCACACATACACACAGCGCGCCCGACTTGCACATACACTCAGTTCGCCCGACTGGCATACATATATACAGCGGGCTCGACTGGCACACATATACACAGCGGGCTCGACTGGCACACATACACACAGCGCGCCCGACTTGCACATACACTCAGTTCGCCCGACTGGCACACATATACACAGCGCGCTTGAATGGCACACGTACACACAGCGTGCCTGAATGTCACACATTCACACAGCGTGCTCGACTTGCACACATAAACTCAGCGGGCTCGACTGTCACACATACACACATTGTGCCTTAATTTCACACATACACACAGCAGTACCGACTGGCACACATACACACACAGCGCCCATCTTGCACTTATACACACCGCGCGCCCGACTGGCACACATACACACAGCGTGCTCGACTGTCACACATACACACAGCGGGTTCGACTGGCACACATACACAGCGAGCCCGACTGGCACATACACTCAGTTCGCCCGACTGGCACACATATACACAGCGCGCTCGACTGGCACACATACACACAGCGCGCCCGACTTGCACATACACTCAGTTCGCCCGACTGGCATACATATACACAGCGGGCTCGACTGGCACACATATACACAGCGGGCTCGACTGGCACACATACACACAGCGCGCCCGACTTGCACATACACTCAGTTTGCCCGACTGGCATACATATACACAGCGGGCTCGACTGGCACACATATACACAGCGGGCTCGACTGGCACACATACACACAGCGCGCCCGACTGGCACACATACACACAGCGGGCTCGACTGGCACAAATACACACAGCGGGCACGACTGGCACACATACATTCAACGTGCTTAACCGGTACACATAAACACAGCGCGACGGCTGCCACACATACACACAGCGCGCCCGACTGGCACATACACACACAGCGCGCCCAACTTGCACATACACTCAGTTCGCCCGACTGTCACACATACACTCAGCCCGCCCGACTGGCACACATACACTCAGCGCCGTTCCTGAAACGCATACAAACAGCGTGCCCATCTTGCACGTTATCCGGAAAAAAAACCCATTGGACAAAACCTCCACGGACAAAACCCTCTGCGGATAAAACCACCATTCAACCTAACCCCTACTTTTGCTATAAAATCAATCCCCCCCCCCCCCCATTGGTATTTAAAATGTACAATATAATACCCGGATGTAAATATATACAAATAAATAAGTATTTTTAAGTGTTTTTTTTTTTTTAAATTATGCAAATTTAGCCATTCAAGCGATAGTGGTCTAAAGTTAATCCCTTGTTACCTTTACATCAACAGACAGCTTATCTTACAAGGTTAAAAAAACAAACAAAATTAGTAGTTTTAGCCCAAGGTCAATCATTAATGTACCTTTTAATTTTCGCGCCAGACACACATTTTATAGCAGACGGTAAAACAAACAGCATAAGAACTAGGGAGCGACCGATATGCCTTTTTACCGATAGTCCGAAACCGATATTTTCCCCCAGCATTTTTACCGATACCGATACCGATATTTTATTTTTAGGGGCTGTCCATTATTTATGTCAACAAATTTTCGGCGATTTTTACCTCCCCCCCCCCACTTGTCAACAACTTGTCAAACTTTCCGAGACCCCCCTATAAAATTACGTCAACATTTGATTACCCCCCCCCCCCCCTAAAAAGGTGCCTTCCAAAATGTTTATGTGGCAAAATTAGTAGGAATATAGTTAGTTTAATTAAAATACTGAATGTTAAGCGAGTGTGTAACACAGAACTACAAACGCTGCTTAATTTTCCTATTTATTAAGAAATTATATTAAATTTAAAAAAGTAACATTGTTGACGTCAACTTTTCTTGACCTCCCTCCCCTCCCCCTTGTCAACAATTGTCAAAAATTTTCTGACCCCCCTCCACCCTATTTTGTTGACGTAATTAATGGACAGCCCCTTAAACAACAACAATGCCAATTGCCAAACACGTGTTTCTCTCGTGCTATAATACAGCTAATGACGTATGTCAACCCATGCTTACCCCTTCCCTGTCATATTTCATGACGCTTCGCCCACACAAAAGTCTTGTTTCCCCCCCCCCCCCCAACTTCCCATCCCAACAAAAAAATACGCACAGATGTTCACTAATTGTATCATTCAAGGTCACACATTAGAATTAAGAAATGCCAATCTTATTGTTTCAAGGTCGTATCTCTGATGTATACGTGACAATTTCTGTGTACGGGTTTTTTTTTCCTTTTTTTTTTTAAATCTTGTCTGATCTAGTTATAGAATTGGGTTATTTACTGATTTTCTTTTCTACAAATCTGTTGTGAAAAAAAAAAAAAAAACAATGTATCGGCAGTCAAAAAACGGCCGGTCCGACAGTTAACCCATAGTGCCAATATCGGTTCGACTATCGGTCGCTCCCTAGAACAATCGGCCGATCCGATATTAACCGATAGTGCCAATATCGGTCCGATACCGATAGCGATCCGATTATCGGTCGCTCCCTAATAAGAACCACAGTTATCGAAAACCAATCCTTTATACCGGTAAAACATCTTAGAAACATGCTTATTGACATATTGTGTTGACAGACATGATCTTTTAAATCGACAAACATTTCCCTTAGCCCATGGTCAACATCGTATATATAGAAGTATTATTATATCGGCTTAAATTCGATCTTAATACACAGTGCGCGCCCATACTGCACACATACACACAGCGCGCAAAACTTGCACACATACACACAGCGCGCCCAACTGGTACACAGAGACTAAGCGTTCCCTACTTACACACATCCACATTGCGCGCCAGACTTTTACACATACACACAGCGCGCCCGAGTTGCACACATACACACAGAGCACCCGACTTGCACACATATACACAGCGCGCCCGAGTTGTACACATACACACATCTTACTCGACTTGCACACATACACAAAGCGTGCTCAACTGGCACACATACACACAGCGCGCCCGACTTGCACACATACACACAGCGCGCCCGAGTTGCACACATACACACAGCGCGCCCGAGTTGCACACATACACACAGCGCGCCCGAGTTGCACACATACACACAGCGCGCCCGAGTTGCACACATACACACAGCGCGCCCAACTGGTACACAGAGACTAAGCGTTCCCTATTTGCACACATCCACATTGCGCGCCAGACTTTTACACATACACACAGCGCGTCCGAGTTGCACACATACACACAGAGCACCCGACTTGCACACACACACACACACAGCGCGCCCGACTTTTACACATGCACACAGCGCGCCCGACTTGCACTCATACACATAGCGCGCCCGATTTGCACACATATACACAGCGCGCCCGAGTTGTACACATACACACATCTTACTCGACTTGCACACATACACAAAGCGTGCTCAACTGGCACACATACACACAGCGCGCCCGAGTTGCACACATACACACAACGCGCCCGAGTTGCACACATACACACAGCGTGCCCGACATGTACACAAGCACTTAGCGCCTCAACTCGCACACATACACACATCGATTACGACTCGCAAATACATACACACACACTAACACACACACAGTGCGCCGGATTTGCCCACTTACACACACAGCGCGCCCGACTCTCAAACACACACAAAACGCGTCAGACTAGTGCGCGCACATGCACACAGCGCGCCAGACTCGCACATTCGTCCAGCGCGTCCATCTCATACAATCCCAAACATCGCGCCCTCTTCTACCACGTCTTGTTCCTTGACCCCTTTACCCCTGGTACCGAGGTTATAGACATATTTCACTTTTTTTTTAACTGTTGTTGAAATATAAATGACCAGCTAAATGAAACTAATGGGATGTAAAAATGGTTTAATACTCAGGGTTCAATAACACTTCGTGAGGAAATAAAAGAACGACATATTATATTGATAATAGATATATACAAGTATTTTATGGTAAATTATCGGTTTACCAGATAACAAGATTAATTTAAGTAGAGTTGTGGCTATATTTAGATGGAATAATCTACACTCCATTGGTCTGTATATATATATGTATATATAATGGTATATAAGTAGACCTACATGAATGGATAGATATATTAGACAGACAGGAGAAAGAGGGAGAGAGCGAGCGAGAGCGACAGAGAGATTGAGCGCAAGAGAGAGAGAGAGGGGGGGGAGAAGTGAAGGAATTTGTAGATGTGTTTGTATTTGTACAGACTGGCTAATTAGTATTCTTACTAAATATATCAAGACACCTTCTGGTCATATTACGATAACAGGTAAATATTAACCAATGGTGAGCTAGAGCCGCGATTCCCAACTGGTGGTATGTGTACTCCAAGGGGGTAAAGGGTAAAGGTTATGACGTTGTTCGCAGCGACATATATATTTTGTTGTTTAAAAACAACCAATGAAGAAGATTGCCAGTTTGCTGCGTCACAAAACCACTCGCCCAAGTATCACATTAAAAAGGTAAGCACATTCAATTATAAAAAAAAAAGTAAGTTTGTTTGCGAACTTACGTGTGAGGAGTAACAGCTGACATACTCGACCATCTTTTGGGGTACAGTCGAGTAAAAATTTAGAGCCGCTGATCTAGAGAGACATAGAACAATTTTCAGTACTATATCCTTTTATGAAATAAACTGAATTAAAACGATAACTTTAATATAACAACATAAATGTTAGTAAGTTTTAAGTCAAATACAATGTATACTATAAATTATATAGAACACTATTAGGAAAATGCCAGCTCGATATTTCTGTAAAATACTGATTATTAAATTAAACCCAGAATATAAATCAGATATATTTCGCTTACCATACATACAAGTAGATAGCTATACAAATAGATAGCTATACAAGTAAGATAGTTGTTATACAAGTAGATAGTTTATACAAGTAGATAGTTTATACAAGTAGATAGTAGTTATACAAGTATATAGTTATACAAGTAGATAGTTATACGATAGTTATACAAGTAGATAGTTATACAAGTAGATAGTTATACAAGCAGATAGTTATACAAGTAGATAGTTATTTTAACATGGTCTTATATTATGGAAACACAGTTGCGTAGCGAGGGGTGGGCACAGGGGCATCATGTCCCTGGCGCTACTTACAAAGGGGCGACAAATGGTATATTTTATTTAAACATATATGGTTTTCGAATGGGGGGCGCTAAAAAAGGTATAGTGCCCTAGGCGAGAGTTAAGCTCGCTACGCCACTGGGGAGACAATTTAACTACGGCAGTTTTTTTTTGTTTCTTTCTGGCACCATTTGTTCAAGAATTTTCAGCGGAACTAATCAAAAAGCGTTAGCTGAACGTGAACTATAACTTAAGCCCAGAACTAACCCCCTCCCCCCCGCCCCATTTATATGTTTTCCTCACATTTGTGATATAATGTCATTTTGTTTCATTTATTAACTCCTTTCTTTTTTTGGAAACAAGCTTTGAGGCATACTGTAACCCTTACCCGACCTCGGTCACACCACAGTCAATTGTACAAGATTCATGAAAAAAATAAATAAATAAATACATTTAAAAATCAACAAAGAGACTCATTAGGTCATCGTTTGGATTATTTATTCAGGTTGTACAATACTAGGTGTAGTACATTATCAATTGTAATCAAATGTTAAATTACTTTTATTTTTCTGAAATTTAACAACATTAGCTCAGTTAATTCTGAATACAGCTGTTGGATTTGTTGGTGACCTCGATGTCAAGTTGTAACAGTTAAGTCTGAACATCAATGCTCTAATGTTAACTGTGTTTGTTCTAGTTGTAACAGTTAATTCTGAACATCAGTGTGCTAAAGTTATCTGTGTTTGTTCTAGTTGTAACTGTTAATTCTGAAAATCAATGCTCTAAAGTTAACAGTGTTTGTTCAAGTTGTAACAGTTAAGTCTGAACATCAATGTACTAAAGTTAACTGAGTTTGTTCGACCGTCAACCAACTTATTCCACACTGTTAAACTACTATAAGATGTATGACCACATGCAAAATAAATTATACTTGGATGTAATTTTACAATAGTTGTTTACATCACTTAATGCTAGTGTTAGCACGGTTGAATGAACGGTGTGGATGGGTAAAGGGAAGGGAGTGTGTGACCAGTCAATATAGTGTCCAGTGTTGCCAGATTCTATATACAAAAAAGCCAAACTGAATAAGCAACTCTCTGACAACACGCCAGAATAATAAACACAATATTTACATCTCGTTTCATATAGTATTCACCAGTCTTCGTATTTACAAAATTTAAAATGTTTGAAGTAGTCGAAACCCCTCAGTCCACTAAAACTTCTACCTATGACTCAAAGACATCAAATGCCATTTTGGCAACATTAGTAATGGACAATACGGCTGACCACAGGTAGCTGATAGTGTGTTGTGTAACACGTGAACTTCCCGCCTTGTTACGTGGAGATTGTGTAATCGTAACCTGTGACTTTTCTTCTTGGATTTTAAGTTATATTTCTTTTTTATTATATCTTATAATATGTGAAAATATTGGTTTGAGCATAGAGTGAAGAAGGGACAAACTTGCATTGGAAATAAATCTTTATTAACTGTATCAAGGAAACATACAACACAGTGACCATGAACTCATGAGATTATAACCTCTACGCCAAATGTTTTTCACCGTCTTTGAACCACTGACCACGGTCTGCACGAAATAACGTTTCGACCATGTGTAGCTTGTAGTGTGACTAGTGCATTTAGTGTTTGTTTCAGTTATTCGCTGTGATCTTTCTACTTGTACTGCTTAGGCTACATTTCATTTGATGTTACATTTTTTGGACATTAAAAAATAATCGTTAGTGTACAAGCTAAAATTAATATTGGGAGTAAAACATTTATAATGTTCCAAATGTATATTTGAGATACAAGCAGTTCTGTCACTGATACAAACATACATGTATGAACTCCAACAAACGTAGCTGACCTGTCACAGATATAATCAAAAGGTTTCAACTTATCAATAGAACCTGGTCAATATGTCCCAGAAACATTGACACGAACCCAGGTAAGTCTATTTACTAGACAATATTTATTTTTTTTTAAATTCTTACGTATCCAGTTTAACATTGGGTCATATGTTAGTTTTCGTTTGCCGACTGTTTGGCTTTTGCCCGCTTCATTTTTCTCTGATTCGATTTACAGTAGGAGTAATTGTAAATGTTCAAAATTGCCTTCCCCCATCCCCAATGACCTTGTTTGTGTGCAGTGAATGGCTGCATCCCTGACACCAAATATAGTATAAATGGTCAGGGGGAGAGAAATCAGTGGGCTAATTGTTGACAGGTAGCAATGAGCTATATACTAGCTAAATATAGAGCTCAGTGACAGGAAGAGATCGTGGAACTCTATGATAGGTGTGTGTGTAAAGGTGAACTAGTTTGTACAAAATGTGATGTCGGGTACTGCAGATAGTAGATTCATAATAACTACGAGGGGAACGGAGTGTCCCGGGAAAAAAAACAACACACTTTGCATTTTTAGAATCCGCCCCGGGTGCAACTAACTATTAAATACAAAAAACAATTAATGATAACTCACAAAATTATTCAGATGGTATAAATGTATTATTATTATTCTATTATTGTTCTATATCACGTTAGAGTTACTATTAGTTGGGCAAAGACGTCTGAATATTGTGGTTTGTGACAATTAAATAATAAAATGAAATAAACAAACCTGGACCTATGCATATTGTTACGGATCCTTTTAATGATGATGCTTGTAGAGGGTGTAATAAATCAGACAACACAAATCACGAAGTTAACTCCAGTGAAGTAACATCAAACAATCATTTAATACTTGAACATGAACTGACATAAAGGTAGAATCAGGAGGAGTACAAAGGCAAACTGTAAATATGCATCCATCTACATAGATGCCCACAGCTAGACTAACTATAAAACAAAGCATGTGCTCCCAACTGTCGGTTAATATACGTCATTTGTACCAAATGACGTATACACTAAAGCTCCCAATATTTACACTCAAGATGGCGGAATGACGCCATAGATACTGCGGTGGGCGGAGCCTAGCGAATTGCGTCATCAAACTTAGACTATATTATTTCTCCACATTTCTCCCCTCTACCTAAGCATGATGTAATCATGTAAAACCCAATACTAATACCGACAAAAGGAAGCCACATGAAACAAAGTTCAATCATAGAACATATCCCAAATCATCATAACAACAAAATAAATTAAACAATGATTCATCAAATCAATATTGCATGGAATTATAAATCAATACATGCAAACAATATAATAAATATCATCAATCATATATGTATAAACATATTGAATTCAATTAAAATTTCTCATCATTTTAATAATTTTTTTTCCGTCACTGATATTCATTATTTTATTAGATATTTTTTTCTATGTGACTTGTTAATTTTTTTTTCTTTCATGTCACTTGTATATCTTTTCTATTATCTTTTTTTCAGGTGACTTTTTTTTTCATGTCACTATTCTTTTTTTTTCTCAAGTGACTTCTCTTTTTTTTTTTATCATAATCATCAACTATTATTAAATATCATTATGTCATCATATAAACATATAATACATGTAACATAAACATTACGGTACACAAGATTTCTTACTGCCAGGACATAGGTTTGTTGAGAACTCAAGCTCATTTCAAATGCAACGTGATAACGTGTCAGCAATAACGTTCTCTTTACCAGGTATAGCTTGGACGATAAAATTAAAATCCTGCAGTAGGAGTGACCATCTGGCTACTTTATTATTCCCTAGCTTTTTGGAATTTATAAATGCCAGCGGCGCATGGTCAGTCCGAAGAATAAATTGGGCACCTAACAGATACCTTGCCAATTTTGTAATGCACCATGTGATGGCTAATCCCTCCTCTCTATTGTAGCGTATTTTGTCTCTGGTGAGGTCAATTTACGACTGACATATAGCACTGGGTGTAACACACCATTGTGGCTCTGTAACAGGGCCCCCCCCTATGGCAACGCGACCGAGGCATCTGTGGCCAGAACGAATTGTTTACCTATGTCAGGTAACTTTAATATGGGCCCCTGAGCGAAGGCGGTTTTAATAATCTCCAGGGCCCGTTGACATTCATCAGACCAGATGATTTTGTTTGGCTCTCCCTTTTTAGTTAGATTAGCCAGAGGTTCCATTATATGAGCGAAATTCGGACTAAACTTCCGATAGAAATTGCATAAGCCCAAAAGACTGCGCACCTGTTTCTTTGATGACGGTTTTTCAATATTTAATATCTTTGACACTGATTCACCTATGGGTTTTATTATATTATTTCCCACTTTATGTCCTAGGAAAGTTACTTCCGTCAGTCCTATCTCTACCTTAGTCGGTCTCACGGTTAAATTATGTCTCTTTAAAACTGTAAAAATTTCTCTTAGACTCCTAACATGTTTATCCCAGTCCTCATGAAAAATACAAATGTCATCCAGGTAGCAAACAGTGTCTTGTCTATGGGAAAATAATTTGGCCATCATCCTATTGAAGGTGGCTGGTGCATTTACTAGCCCAAAACTCATGAAATTCCATTGGAACAACCCAAATGGAGTTATAAATGCAGTCAATGGTTTGGCTTCAGGGGTCAGTGGTATTTGCCAATACTCTCTTGCTAAATCCAGTTTAGAAAAATATTTAGCTCTGGCTAGCCTGGTCATTAACTCCTCAGGATTGGGCATGGGATACGAGTCCATAATGGTTATTTTATTTAACTGTCTATAGTCTACACACAGTCTGATGTCACCTGTCTTTTCTTAACTAACACTATGGGAGCTGCATATGGTGACTCTGATGGTTCTATGACACCATGTTTCTGTAACCCTTCTAACTCTTTCTTGATATAGTCGCGGTGATGTAATGAGAGGGTGTATGGTCTCAAACGGATAACCTTGTTTTCTGACAGCTTTATGTCATGTTGTATTATATCAGTTTTACCCGGTCTATCAGAAAAAATATCTGTAAAGTCACCCAAAAGTGTCTTAATACTAACCACTTTGTCATGAGTTAGGTTATTTAATGCTATATCCTCCCATGTTTCCTTGTTTCCCAACCTCAGGTCCCTCACATGTCTGAATGTCAGCGTCAGGTACATCTTCCTCCCTAACATGAAACAATTTTGAACCTGTCTCTCAGCGGTCTGAACTAATTCAATTGGTCTATTATAGTATACTTTCAACATGTTTATACGAGACCTTTAACCTATTTCTAATATTAATTTCATAATCCACGTCTGTCGTCACCTTTCTAGTAACCTTTAAAGGTCCTTGCCGCTTAAATCTAATCTATTAAATCATTGTCCGGTAATAAGACAATGTACATCTTCACCTGGTCTAATATGTACTGAGGTTTCCTGCTCCTATTAACCCCTCCAATAATGTGCTTTTTATTTTTTGTTAAAACATTTGATCTAGCCACATCACAAGTCTTTATCAGTCTCTGTCTTGTATCAATCACTAGCTCTTAGGCAGTTCTTACGTCAGGGATAAATCTTTCCTTATCATTAAGTCCTTAAGTAGAGATAGTGGACCCCTTGGATTCACACCGTACACCATTTCAAAAAGGTGAAAATCCTGTTGTTTCTCCTGGAATTTCCCTATATGCAAACAACACACAGGGTAACATGAGATCCCAGTCTCCCGGATTGTCATCAGACACTTACTGGATCATTCTTTTATACTGCCGTTCAGTCGCTCACAAATTCCATTACTTTGGGGATGAGTATGGCGATGTAAAGATTTGTTTGATCCCCCAATACAGAGGTAAAATAGTTGGTTAATTCAGATACAAATTGAGTCCTCTGTCAGATAAAATAACATCTAAGGAAACCATGTCCCAAAAGAGAAAGTAGTCATTAGTGCCTGTAGCATGTCCTCAGCCCTTATGAATTTCAGAGGCACCGCCTCTGGCCATCTAATCATACATCCACCACCGTTAAGATAAAACGATGGCCTCTCTTCGGACAGCACTGGCACAGGTCAATTATATCAATAGCTAATTTTGTGAACGGTCTGTCAACTCATCGATTGTTTGTAATGGGGCTTCCCCTGGTACATTTGGGCCCTTGATTGCAGCCACAGGTCACACGTCCTAACATATCTCTTTGTCTCTGGTAACCCCAGGCCAAAAGAATTTTCCCAAGATCCTATACTGTTCTAGTAACCCCAAATGACCTACTAAAGGTGAATCGTGGGCTGTCCTAGTTGAATCCACTCTTTACTTCCATTGGGACTATAAGTTGATTCCACCAGTTTTATTCATGTACTGTGTCTTTCTAACCCAAACACCTTTTTTTTCTAACTGAATGATTTCCCTATCTCTAAAATGGTTTTTTCTCCCGGTTGATTAATTTTTTGATAATGACACGTCATTATGCTGTTCGGTAAGAAAAGTTCTTCCATCTATGGTGACCCTGTCAGACATCTCACCCACAGGAATGTCACTAGATTTCGCTATTGTCAGTCATGTGTGATTAGGAGAAGTTGATACATTCTCTTCCTTGTATAATTTTTACTCCTGAGTATTAATTAAGCAGTTATCTGTACTACTAATTGATGACTGATTATGGAGTTTTTTCCTCCTTAGCCTGAGCCCTTGTCACAGCATTACAGTTTCTAGTAGATCTTGCGTTTTTCCATTTATCCAATTCCATGGGATCACACTCTATTACGCCCCTCAATGAGTCTTGCTTAAAACGTCATAAAGTTGGTTTCTCGATGACTAATGCTTCAGCCAGCCCTGTGTAAATGGACTTCTAAGATTAATAGTGGCTATAAGGTATGTCTCATGTACCGTCCCATCAAATGACACATGCATAGACCCATTCTTCCCGTGAATTCACTGTCTTTTCAATTAATGATCTACGGACTGACACACGTTGCCCAGTGTCACGTGCAGCACCTTCCAGGTACATCTTCCACGAACCCAGGGTAAAAATGTAGACCATTTACCTCCCCTGAACTAGCATTTGCCTGTTGTACCCTATCTCTTTGTCTCTGTCTGGTCTTGTCCATGGTTCTGGTCTTTTGTCTTTTCTCCCCTGACTACTTCCCCGGGACCGTAAGTGCAGTTCCTAGCACTAATGCCCCCTCCCGTTCACAGATAACATAAGCTATCACTACCTCACCCTTTTGCAGTCTCTGCGATCACCTCGGCTCTCCGGTCACGCAGAAACATAATTTGTCCCGTCATGTCGGTCACTGGATCTATTCCTGTTCCCAGACTTGCTACGGGCCACGGTTTAGATATGGTAGCTTTGTAAAGCACACACATCCTTGGTTATGGATCCAGTTCTAACTTTCAGATATGGGTTTTTCTGGATGTGCAGACCTATATTTTTCAATAAACTCAATGACATCTTCTAAAGTTTTTGGCCCTTTTTCTTCAAGAATGCCACTAAATCTTTTTTATGGGCACTATTAATTGCCTCATTCACTAAAATCAGTTCTCTTAAATCATGATAATCTGTTTCGCCCTAGACGAGAGCCACCCATCTGTATCAAAAAAAACAATAAGTGTTGGTGACTCAAATCAATTGGGTCTTCCTCTCGTGATGGGCGAATATTATTAAATTTTTCCCCTGTAACCATCACATGTGTTACCATAAATCTTCATCAATGATTCTTTCACAACATCATAATTTTTATTTCATTTTCCATTTAGTTTCAAACATACATCAGAGCTTTGCCTCTTATAAATCCTAAAATTAGACGCCCATGTATTCCTCGGCATACCCGCACTAGTAGCTAGCATTTAAATCTAGACAAGTATGTGTCCATACTGTCAACGCCCTCTATAAAATAAGGTAATTTAAGTGATGGTCACTCTATCACCCGCCCGTTAACTCGGGGTTGCTGACTGTCTATTGTTCTCAGACTCTAGCGCGCCCTTTCGTTCAGCGATTTCTTCCTTTCTCATTTCCCGTTCCATGTGGCTCTTTCTTCCCTCTCTCTGTTCCTTTTCCTTTCTTCCCTCTCTCTCTACTTTTTTCTTCCCTCTCTCTTTTTCTTCCACTCTCTTTCTTCCTTCTTTCCTATCTTCCCTCTCTGTTCCTTTCCTTCCACCTCCACCTCCTCACAGAAACCCAGTTCCGTGAACTCCTGGCCTGTAGGCGCCAAGTGCTTTACCAGCTTCAACACATTTTTAAAAATTGATGACATATGGCAGTAACCGAAACCAATTATAAACTAAGTAAATGAAATGTTTGATACTATATATCACACACAAAAAATATTCTATAATGTCATCAACAATACTGTAAGTAATAACAAAGTAAGTACAATAATCTTGGCAATCAAAAAAAAAAAAAAAAACAGCAAATTAAATGTTTTTGCTGCTCAGGGTGGACCTATTTTTAACCTCTACCTGTATTATTTAGAATTCCACCAAGAACAACAAACAAATAATTACACCTGATTTCATCTATTCTAGTAATAAATATGTATAAAAAAATATGCCCAACTTACATATAAAGAAATACAGATAGCAGTAAGTTGCTGTCTCTTGAGTTCGAGTGGCTTGATCCTCGGTGATCCCGTCCGCGCGAGTTCGATGTGGTCGCACTTCGGCTACACTTTTTGGGTTGATCCTTGGTGATCCCTGTGCGAGTAACGATGATCCTTGGTTGACGTTCTTGGCTGATCCTTATGGTGTCCTCTGACTGA
The DNA here is from genome assembly GCA_021962125.1 of Bulinus truncatus. Lineage (NCBI taxonomy): Eukaryota > Metazoa > Mollusca > Gastropoda > Planorbidae > Bulinus > Bulinus truncatus. The sequence continues at coordinate 1,338,815 of JAGDYQ010000075.1, read as the reverse complement.
TGAGGGAGTGATTCCCAGCCACACGGTAACGTCGGCCTGGTAAGCATGACCTCACGAACCTCTAGCCGCTCTCTTAAGCAGGTAAAGTTGGCCATATAACAGTGGGTAGTTTGGCCCTCTCTCAGCTAACGCAGAGTTGTGCCTCTCTTCCAGCCAAACAGCAGGTTTGACCTCTTCAGTAGCGGTAAGGTGCGCCCTCTTCCAGCAGACGGCAAGGTTGGCCACCTCTCAAACAAACGTATAACGTTGGCCACTTCAGCAAATCATTGTAGGGCTGGGGCCACTTCAGCAAACAGTGCAATCGTTAGCCCTTAAACCAAACAATACGGCTAAGGTTCATGTGGCAAACAGTAACGTTGGCCACTTCAGCAAACAGTAACGTTGGGCTACTTCAGCAAACAACGTAATGGTTAGCCACTTGCAGCCAAACAGTAACGTTAGCCACTTCAGCAAACAGTAACGTTGGCTACTTCAGTAAACAGTAACGTTGTACACTTCAGCAAACAATAGGGTTGGCCAACTTCAGCAAATTGCAGTAACGTTGGCCAACCCAGCCAAACAGTAACGTTGGCCACCCAGCCAAACAGTAGCATTGATACTTCAGCAAACAGTAACGTTGGCCACTTCAGCAAACAGTAACGTGGTTACTGCCTCTTTGAACAAACTCAGGCCAGTTTAGCCCTTCAACAAACAGTTTCACGGCGCATTTAGAGTAGGTGGCCGCATACGTATTCACCGATGAATACTTAACCGGTAACGGCTACAACGAGTCTTATGTGGTCCACTCCATTGCTCCTGAATCCAGCTAAGTCAGGATCAGTTCGACGTCGTAAGAGCCAAATATTGTTACGGATCCTTTTAATGATGATACTTGTAGAGTGTAATGCAAATCAGACAACACAAATCACGTTTAGGAGTTAATCCAGTGAAGTAACATCAAACAATCATTTACATACTTGAACATGAGAACTGACATAAAGGTAGAACTGTAGGAGGAGCTACAGAGCGACTGTAAATATGCATCCATCTACATAAAAATTACTACAGCTAGACTAACTATAAAACAAAGCATGTATCCCAACTTTTTAATCCTAGTTAATACGTCATTTGCACCAATGCAAATACGTTGATTACTCAAAGCTCCCAAATATTTATACTCAAGATGGCGGAATGACGCCATAGATACGGGTAGTGGGCGGAGCCTGAAGTAATTACGTCATCAAACTTAGAGACTATATTATTTCTCCACACATATAATTTGAAGTTAAGTTATTACATGCAAGACTGAGTACTTTGCAGCTATATATTATAACTGAACCGTTCTAATTTAAAAAAAAGTGAATTAATGACCGCCTACAAGGTTGTATGTCAACAGAATGGACTCTGGGCAGTACATTGAGCTTGTTTTTTACTTTAGTGGTGTTCTTCAAAGGCGGATTTATCTGCGGGCCCCAACTTCGGATGGGCCCAAAACTCCCTCATTAGACATGCATTTATAATTTACCACTTTCCTATTTTTTTAACTACACCCTTCCATTCCATATATATATATATATATAACTTATGTGCCCATGGCCTCTGCTCGCATCTACTATCAATATTTTTTTTTTCTTTTTCTAACCAGCCAATAAACGTTTATTTGTTTACTAGTCTTTCAAAATTTATGTTTAATCTATAACATTTGTCATCACATTGTTTTTAATTAGTTGGTGAGAAATGAACAAGCGCAGTTATCACACATTGTCTGTTCTCTGTTTAAATAGTGTGTGAGCGTTTGCATGCTGCATGTAAGGGTGTGTGAAGTCCCTGTAATATGAGATAAAATCTTTAGATTATATAAACCACTAATAGGGTTGGTTGTTTGGTGCCCTTATCTCCGTCAAAGCCGATAGTGCAATGACTATGGAAGCATCACGGGAGATATAGCTGGAACCTACATCATGACCTGATATAGCAATTGGTCCTCACCAACAGGCTTGCGGAGCCGAGGTGCCGGGAGCCGCTACTTTTTGCTGGAGCCGGAGCCGAAAAAATCTGGCGGCTCCACGGCTTCCAAATGTTTTTTTTTTACAGCAGATTTTTTTTTTAGCTTTCAAATTGCCAATTTGTTTGATTGTTTGCTTCCTACAATTTGAAATGTCATTTTTACGAACGCCATTTAAATGATAAAGTGCACGCACAAGAAATCTTTAATGGGGAATCTTTTTGTGTTCGTTTTAAATCTTGTTTAGGCTACCCTCCGAAATTTTTTAATGGCATGTTATTTTGTTATATATATAGTTAAAACTGTTTTATTTCATAGAATAATTGTATCAATCATTTAAAATACATTTTTATAACGTCGACAAATCGAACGCGTCAATTCGTATTATTATTTAACCGCGAATTTGTAATAGACTAAAAACAAAATGGTCGCTTTCTGTATTTAACAATTTTATTATAAACAGAATATCTGAAATAGAGTAGATAAATTTATAAGGATGTGGCTATTCGGACCCTGGTCCCAATAAAATCCGATTTGTTATTCGGACCCGTGGCAAATATGCACTTAGCTTAGCTATATTCAAACTTTATTAGACGGAACCCGAAAAAATAATAATACAGAGT
>JAGDYQ010000075.1:1319530-1335708 GCA_021962125.1 Bulinus truncatus | reverse complement strand
TGTTTACGAAACAAGGATAGAATACAATAGTGCCCTTGTTCTCTTAACACTGTTGCCACTGTGTTTTCGGTATAGTCTCTTCTTAATGGAGTTCTGCCCCTTTCATTTTGATTTCTTTGAAGACTTAATATTGGGCGATAACATCTTTCTCTGATTGTCATTTCTTATGTGTACATCTATTTAATTTCTTCTACGATCTTGTGATTTGCCTCTTTGATGTATATTATAATTGTTGTTATGTTCATGTAACAGACCACTTTGATATGAACCCTTATGGTAGGTGTTTTGTTCATTACACCAGAAGTTCATTGAAGGACTGTATATGTGTCTATATGATTCTGCTCTACCGTTATATATGTGCGGATTATTTCTAATCCGATAAAGGCAGTCGTACTGCTGGTGACCACCTCCCTGGTATTGGAAGCATTGACCGGTAGATCTATTTACGCTGATATGTAGAAAGGTGAAAACAAACATTATAGCAAAGTTGACCACTATTGTGTTATATTTCGATTACACTTATAACCTACTGATAAGACCCCTTGGATTGAACTCCTGTCTCTATTTGAAATAGTTGTCTGATTATGTGATGAATGTGGAGTGAAATTACATATATAGGCTTTTATTTTCTTTTAAGAATATTAGAATTATTTACGTAACTATTTTTTTTTGAGCTTTTATAATGTACCATCCTGCTCTAATGTTTTTCAACTCCTAAAAATTTCGAAATCGATATTATCTCTTTTATTCGATACTGTTCAATAGGTCACCAATCTTTGCCCGGCCTCAGCCAGCAAATGTTCACTATGGCCGGTCAATTTAAACATGGCCAATTTGGTTGACTAAGGTAGACATTGGCCGGTAAGCAAACACTACCATCATCTTTTGACCGTACAGCGTACTTGACTTGCCGGTAGTAAATTATTCTCTAGAGTTGTAGCCCCTTAATCGTTTGAAAAGAAAAGGTATTTTTAAACGGTGCCAAAAATGTGTAAATTTTTTTTTTTTTGTATGGAGATTAACAAAATCTCTCTAATAACTGAATGATTAAAACGTTTTTTTTTTTATTGTAAATTATATTTCAATATATTATTTGCTTCTTCGTATTTCTGCAGTGACTATTATTCTTCACATAAATAAATATCGATTCAAATTTACTTTTCATGAATATTGAATTTGAAAACAATAATTAATAAATCACTTTAACCTACGACTATTCACTTTTAAAATATTCAAAATCAAGAGCAAAAAACAAAAAAAAAATTTGGTGATGTGAATAACCCTTCGCCTTTAGTCTAAGACACCTGTCACGTTGGTAAGAAAATGCAATGCCAGAGTACTGTTTATTTTTGTAAAGACTAACACTTTTCTATTAATTAATTAATGTATTTTTTCCTAAAAATAAAAAAAATATCGCTTATGATCAACCTTAGGTCCATTGTTTATTATTTTGCTTTGAACACGTCATTCACTGAGTGTGAGAAGTCCCTGTAAGGATGAGACCCTATAAACCAATTATGCGACGGGTTTTATGGTGCCCTTTTTTCATCCCCCACCATAGCCGATAGTGCAATGGTCATGGTAGCACCACGGGAGACATAGCAGGGACAAGTCATGACCTGAAATATTTATTACTCCTCACCGGAGATAGAACCAGTATCCCTCAGGTTAACAGTCGAGCGCTTTACCACACAACCACCCGTCCCTAGTCCATGCCCATTCGCCGAGTAGAACTCTTCACTTATAAATAAACAAACAATCGTAGTGCATCATCAGAAATAACGGGTTTATATCTTCAGATTTAAAATTATGAATTTTTCATCATTAATTAGTAGCTTTGACTAGTAGTTCCCTCTAAAAACTGGAAAGAAATAAATATTCCATTACGTAAGGCTGATCCCAGTGCGGAAAAAGACGCTTGGTCTCTTAGGGGGCCCCTACATTTTGATTCAAGACATCACGACATGAGATAATGTACTTAATATTAAATGCAAACAATGCCCCCTCAAGCTAGGGCCAGGGGTACTTTCGAATTTGGGTACCCCTCCCACACCCAAGGTATGCCCTGATTGTGGATTTTTGTCTTTGTATTTCAGCTGTTTAATATGTGTTTTAGCCAGATCGCTAAGCTAAATGTGCCAAGTAAAAATGTATATTTATAATAAAATCGAAAATTTTCATCCTCCTCTATACTATTAAAGTCCTTACATGTATGAAATGTGTATATCTTGTAATGCCCCTTTTCATCTTGATCATAGAAAAGAGTATGTGTTTGGTATGCAGACAAAGCATTCATATTTGGATAAAAAATTAAACTGACACAAAGTGCATTTATATAGTTTTGTTTATTTAATATGTTTTAATCCGTTAAAAATGTGTAACATTAGATATCGATGATTCCAACCTTTTAACACATCTTGCCAATTGTTTTTGGTTTTTAGTATAATTCTCTTCAAATCAAAATTATTAAAGATACTTGAAAATTTTATAAATTTAATAAAACTATTTTGGTTAGAATCAGCTAAGTATTATTTCAAAATCTTACGAGTCAAGAAAGAAAAAAACATACAGAATTCATTTTAAATTGACCTATATTTAGAAATTATAAGTTTCATTACATATAATAATTTTTTTTTATTTTATATATCTTTACAATAAAAGGTTTCTGTAAAGGGTGAAGTCCAAGGTACCAGTCCGAGCTTTTCTTTTTCTATCGCATCCATATTGCACTCACATGCAGTTGAATGGTTTTTGAAATCTGTCAATAATGCAAAAAATTATTTTTGGTTAGCAGAAATTGTATTGAAAAATAAAAGTATATACAACCAATTATTGAAAATATTTGAAAAAAGGAGGGAGGGGGGCTATTTACCTCTTTCCCTTGCTTTTAGAAAAGTGTGTCCCTTGTATTTATTATGCATGGCCAGGAATGAGCTAGCATCTTACACCATAAGGGGATTGTCATCAGACCATCATATGTGCTCACCTGGTAGAGAACAGGCTTAAAATTAATAGGAGGATGGCAAACAGGCTCACTTAATAAATTAAATAGATTTTTTTTTTTTTATTTTCAACTGAAAATACTTCACCGTAAATATTTCTGTTAATGTAGGATGGTCTTTGCATGCTCAGGTACTTGTTGAATGTTGTGGTCATTAGCATCATTGCTTGCATTGGTAGAGGGTTAAATATTCTTCTGGCTGGCTCATATCCATTATGATATATTGGCTCATTAAAGACATGCTCCACTTTCAGTCCAAGCTTTTTTTTACTCCCATGCAATTAGTTTTAGGCTTGAATACCTGTGAAGGAAAAATTTTATTTTTTTACAGAGCTGTAAAACTTAACATGATTGCAAGGGTTAGTAGTTTTAGTAGTGTTAGTGAAATACTCAAACTAAATGGAGGAGGGCGGGGATAAATGAATTATAAAAAAAATATTTGTAAAACAAAAATTGATTACTTACCATGTTTAAATGGAATAAAATAAAAAAAAACTTCCCCTTCCTTACAATGGGGTAGCTAACGTTTAATTATTCGATTTGCAGTGAGCGGTCAGACAATTCTTTTTTTTTTTAATACTTGTCTCCTGATATGCTCTCATTGGCAACAATGTTGACACTAGTTTGTTTTGCCTTCTTGCCAGCTCAAATCTTTACAATAAATGGTTTCTGCAAAGGGTTCTGTCCCAGGTACCAGTCCGAGCTTTTCTTTTTCAATCGCATCCATATTGCATTCACATGCAGTTAAATGGTTTTTGAAATCTGTCAATAATGCAAAAAATTATTTTTGGTTAGCAGAAATTGTATTGAAAAATAAAAGTATATACAACTAATTATAGAAAATATTTGAAAAAAGGAGGGGTGGGGCTATTTACCTCTTTCCCTTGCTTTTAGAAAAGTGTGTCCCTTGTATTTATTATACATGGCTAGGAATGAGCTAGCATCTTACACCATAAGGGGATTGTCATCAGACCATCATATGTGCTCACCTGGTAGAGAACAGGCTTAAAATTAATAGGAGGCTGGCAAACAGGCTCACTTAATAAATTTAATAGATTTTTTTTTAATTTTCAACTGAAAATACTTCACCGTAAATATTTCTGTTAATGTAGGATGGTTTTTGCATGCTTAGGTATTTGTTGAATGTTGTGGTCATTAGCATCATTGCTTGCATTTGTGGAGGGTTACATATTCTTCTGGCTGGCTTATATCCATTATGATATATTGGCTCATTAAAGATATGATCCACTTACAGTCCAAGCTTTTTTTACTCCCATGCAATTAGTTTTAGGCTTGAATACCTGTGAAGGAAAAAATTTATTTTTTTACAGAGCTGTAAAACTTAACATGATTGCAAGGGTTAGTAGTTTTAGTAGTGTTAGTGAAATACTCAAACTAAATGGATGGGGGGGGGGGTAAATGAATTATTAAAAAAATATTTGTAAAACAAAAATTGATTACTTACCATGTTTAAATGGAATAAAATAAAAAAAACTTCTCCTTCCTTACAATGGGGTAGCTAACGTATAATTATTTGATTTGCAGTGAGCGGTCAGACCAGTCTTTTTTTTTTTTAATACTTGTCTCCTGATATGCTCTCATTGGCAACAATGTTGACACTAGTTTGTTTTGCCTTTATGCCAGCTCAAATCTTTACAATAAATGGTTTCTGCAAAGGGTTCTGTCCCAGGTACCAGTCCGAGCTTTTCTGTCAATAATGCAAAAAATTATTTTTGGTTAGCAGAAGATGTATTGAAAAATAAAAGTATATACAACTAATTATAGAAAATATTTGAAAAAAGGAGGGGTGGGGGGGGGGCTATTTACATCTTTCCCTTGCTTTTAGAAAAGTGTGTCCCTTGTATTTATTATACATGGCCAGGAATGAGCTAGCATTTTACACCATAAGGGGATTGTTATCAGACCATCATATGTGCTCACCTGGTAGAGAACAGGCTTAAAATTAATAGGAGGCTGTCAAACAGGCTCACTTAATAAATTAAATAGATTTTTTATTTTTTATTTTCAACTGAAAATACTTCACCGTAAATATTTCTGTTAATGTTGGATGGTTTTTGCATGCTCAGGTACTTGTTGAATGTGGTGGTCAATAGCATCATTGCTTGCATTGGTGGAGGGTTACATATTCTTCTGGCTGGTTCATATCCATTATGATATATTGGCTCATTAAAGACATGCTCCAGTTTCAGTCCAAGTTTTTTTTTACTCCCATTTAATTTTTAATAGGCTTGAATACCTGTCAAGGAAAAATTTTATTTTTTTTACAGAGCTGTAAAACTTAACATGATTGCAAGGGTTAGTAGTTTTAGTAGTGTTAGTGAAATACTCAAACTAAATGGAGGAGGGGGTGGGGGGATAAATTAATTATTAAAAAAATATTTGTAAAACAAAAATGGATTACTTACCATGTTTAAATGAAATAAAATAAAAATAACTTCCCCTTCCTTACAATGGGGTAGCTAACGTTTAATTATTCGATTTGCAGTGAGCGGTCAGACCATTCTTTTTTTTTTAATACTTGTCTCCTGATATGCTTTCATTGGCAACAATGTTGACACTAGTTTGTTTTGCCTTCTTGCCAGCTCAAATCTTTACAATAAATGGTTTCTGCAAAGTGTTCTTTCCCAGGTACCAGTCCAAGCTTTTCTTTTTCTATCGCATCCATATTGCACTCACATGCAGTTAAATGGTTTTTGAAATCTGTCAATAATGCAAAAAATTATTTTTGGTTAGCAGAAATTGTATTGAAAAATAAAAGTATATACAACTAATTATAGAAAATATTTGAAAAAAGGAGGGGGGGGCTATTTACCTCTTTCCCTTGCTTTTAGAAAAGTGTGTCCCTTGTATTTATTATGCATGGCCAGGAATGAGCTAGCATCTTACACCATAAGGGGATTGTCATCAGACCATCATATGTGCTCACCTGGTAGAGAACAGGCTTAAAATTAATAGGAGGCTGGCAAACAGGCTCACTTAATAAATTAAATAGATTTTTTTTTTTTATTTTCAACTGAAAATACTTCACTGTAAATATTTCTGTTAATGTAGGATGGTTTTTGCAGGCTCAGGTATTTGTTGAATGTTGTGGTCATTAGCATCATTGCTTGCATTGGTGGAGGGTTACATATTCTTCTGGCTGGCTTATATCCATTATGATATATTGGCTCATTAAAGATATGATCCACTTACAGTCCAAGCTTTTTTTACTCCCATGCAATTAGTTTTAGGCTTGAATACCTGTCAAGGAAAAATTTTATTTTTTTACAGAGCTGTAAAACTTAACATGATTGCAAGGGTTAGTAGTTTTAGTAGTGTTAGTGAAATACTCAAACTAAATGGAGGAGGGGGGATAATTGAATTATTGAAAAAATATTTGTAAAACAAAAATTGATTACTTACCATGTTTAAATGGAATAAAATAAAAAAAAAACTTCTCCTTCCTTACAATGGGGTAGCTAACGTATAATTATTTGATTTGCAGTGAGCGGTCAGACCAGTCTTTTTTTTTTAATACTTGTCTCCTGATATGCTCTCATTGGCAACAATGTTGACACTAGTTTGTTTTGCCTTTATGCCAGCTCAAATCTTTACAATAAATGGTTTCTGCAAAGTGTTCTTTCCCCAGGTACCAGTCCAAGCTTTCTTTTTCTATCGCATCCATATTGCACTCACATGCAGTTAAATGGTTTTTGAAATCTGTCAATAATGCAAAAAATTATTTTTGGTTAGCAGAAATTGTATTGAAAAATAAAAGTATATACAACTAATTATAGAAAATATTTGAAAAAAGAAAGGGGCGGAGGGCTATTTACCTCTTTCCCTTGCTTTTAGAAAAGTGTGTCCCTTGTATTTATTATGCATGGCCAGGAATGAGCTAGCATCTTACACCATAAGGGGATTGTCATCAGACCATCATATGTGCTCACCTGGTAGAGAACAGGCTTAAAATTAATAGGAGGATGGCAAACAGGCTCACTTAATAAATTAAATAAATTTTTTTTTTTTATTTTCAACTGAAAATACTTCACCGTAAATATTTCTGTTAATGTTGGATGGTTTTTGCATGCTCAGGTACTTGTTGAATGTGGTGGTCATTAGCATCATTGCTTGCATTGGTGGAGGGTTACATATTCTTCTGGCTGGTTCATATCCATTATGATATATTGGCTCATTAAAGACATGCTCCACTTTCAGTCCAAGCTTTTTTTACTCCCATGCAATTAGTTTTAGGCTTGAATACCTGTGAAGGGAAAAATTTATTTTTTTACAGAGCTGTACAACTTAACATGATTGCAAGGGTCAGTAGCTTTAGTAGTGTTAGTGAAATACTCAAACTAAATGGAGGAGGGGGGGGGATAAATGAATTATTAAAAAAATATTTGTAAAACAAAAATTGATTACTTACCATGTTTAAATGGAATAAAATTAAAAAAAAACTTCCCCTTCTTTACAATGGGGTAGCTAAGTTTAATTATTCGATTTGCAGTGAACGGTCAGACCATTCTTTTTTTTTTTTTTTAATACTTGTCTCCTGATATGCTCTCATCGGCAACAATGTTGACACTAGTTTGTTTTGCCTTCTTGCCAGCTCAAATCTTTACAATAAATGGTTTCTGCAATGGGTTCTGTCCCAGGTACCAGTCCGAGCTTTTCTTTTTCTATCGCATCCATATTGCACTCACATGCAGTTAAATGGTTTTTGAAAACTGTCAATAATGCAAAAAATTATTTTTGGTTAGCAGAAATTGTATTGAAAAATAAAAGTATATACAACTAATTATAGAAAATATTTGAAAAAAGGAGGGGTGGGGGGGGGGCTATTTACATCTTTCCCTTGCTTTTAGAAAAGTGTGTCCCTTGTATTTATTATACATGGCCAGGAATGAGCTAGCATCTTACACCATAAAGGGATTGTCATCAGACCATCATATGTGCTCACCTGGTAGAGAACAGGCTTAAAATTAATAGGAGGATGGCAAACAGGCTCACTTAATAAATTAAATAGATTTTTTATTTTTTATTTTCAACTGAAAATACTTCACCGTAAATATTTCTGTTAATGTTGGATGGTTTTTGCATGCTCAGGTACTTGTTGAATGTGGTGGTCAATAGCATCATTGCTTGCATTGGTGGAGGGTTACATATTCTTCTGGCTGGTTCATATCCATTATGATATATTGGCTCATTAAAGACATGCTCCACTTTCAGTCCAAGCTTTTTTTACTCCCATGCAATTAGTTTTAGGCTTGAATACCTGTCAAGGAAAAATTTTATTTTTTTACAGAGCTGTACAACTTAACATGATTGCAAGGGTTAGTAGTTTTAGTAGTGTTAGTGAAATACTCAAACTAAATGGATGAGGGGGTGGGGGGATAAATGAATTATTAAAAAAATATTTGTAAAACAAAAATTGATTACTTACCATGTTTAAATGGAATAAAATAAAAAAAACTTCCCCTTCCTTACAATGGGGTAGCTAACGTTTAATTATTCGATTTGCAGTGAGCGGTCAGACCATTCTTTTTTTTTTAATACTTGTCTCCTGATATGCTTTCATTGGCAACAATGTTGACACTAGTTTGTTTTGCCTTCTTGCCAGCTCAAATCTTTACAATAAATGGTTTCTGCAAAGTGTTCTTTCCCAGGTACCAGTCCAAGCTTTTCTTTTCTCTATCGCATCCATATTGCACTCACATGCAGTTAAATGGTTTTTGAAATCTGTCAATAATGCAAAAATTATTTTTGGTTAGCAGAAATTGTATTGAAAAATAAAAGTATATACAACTAATTATAGAAAATATTTGAAAAAAAGGAGGGGTGGGGGGGGGGCTATTTACATCTTTCCCTTGCTTTTAGAAAAGTGTGTCCCTTGTATTTATTATACATGGCCAGGAATGAGCTAGCATCTTACACCATAAGGGGATTGTCATCAGACCATCATATGTGCTCACCTGGTAGAGAACTAGGCTTAAAATTAATAGGAGGCTGGCAAACAGGCTCACTTAATAAATTAAATAGATTTTTTTTTTTTATTTTCAACTGAAAATACTTCACTGTAAATATTTCTGTTAATGTAGGATGGTTTTTGCAGGCTCAGGTATTTGTTGAATGTTGTGGTCATTAGCATCATTGCTTGCATTGGTGGAGGGTTACATATTCTTCTGGCTGGCTTATATCCATTATGATATATTGGCTCATTAAAGATATGATCCACTTACAGTCCAAGCTTTTTTTACTCCCATGCAATTAGTTTTAGGCTTGAATACCTGTCAAGGAAAAATTTTATTTTTTTACAGAGCTGTAAAACTTAACATGATTGCAAGGGTTAGTAGTTTTAGTAGTGTTAGTGAAATACTCAAACTAAATGGAGGAGGGGGGGGGATAATTGAATTATTGAAAAAATATTTGTAAAACAAAAATTGATTACTTACCATGTTTAAATGGAATAAAATAAAAAAAAAACTTCTCCTTCCTTACAATGGGGTAGCTAACGTATAATTATTTGATTTGCAGTGAGCGGTCAGACCAGTCTTTTTTTTTTAATACTTGTCTCCTGATATGCTCTCATTGGCAACAATGTTGACACTAGTTTGTTTTGCCTTTATGCCAGCTCAAATCTTTACAATAAATGGTTTCTGCAAAGTGTTCTTTCCCAGGTACCAGTCCAAGCTTTTCTTTTTCTATCGCATCCATATTGCACTCACATGCAGTTAAATGGTTTTTGAAATCTGTCAATAATGCAAAAAATTATTTTTGGTTAGCAGAAATTGTATTGAAAAATAAAAGTATATACAACTAATTATAGAAAATATTTGAAAAAAAGAAAGGGGCGGAGGGCTATTTACCTCTTTCCCTTGCTTTTAGAAAAGTGTGTCCCTTGTATTTATTATGCATGGCCAGGAATGAGCTAGCATCTTACACCATAAGGGGATTGTCATCAGACCATCATATGTGCTCACCTGGTAGAGAACAGGCTTAAAATTAATAGGAGGATGGCAAACAGGCTCACTTAATAAATTAAATAAATTTTTTTTTTTTTATTTTCAACTGAAAATACTTCACCGTAAATATTTCTGTTAATGTTGGATGGTTTTTGCATGCTCAGGTACTTGTTGAATGTGGTGGTCATTAGCATCATTGCTTGCATTGGTGGAGGGTTACATATTCTTCTGGCTGGTTCATATCCATTATGATATATTGGCTCATTAAAGACATGCTCCACTTTCAGTCCAAGCTTTTTTTACTCCCATGCAATTAGTTTTAGGCTTGAATACCTGTGAAGGGAAAAATTTATTTTTTTACAGAGCTGTACAACTTAACATGATTGCAAGGGTCAGTAGCTTTAGTAGTGTTAGTGAAATACTCAAACTAAATGGAGGAGGGGGGGGGATAAATGAATTATTAAAAAAATATTTGTAAAACAAAAATTGATTACTTACCATGTTTAAATGGAATAAAATTAAAAAAAAACTTCCCCTTCTTTACAATGGGGTAGCTAAGTTTAATTATTCGATTTGCAGTGAACGGTCAGACCATTCTTTTTTTTTTTTAATACTTGTCTCCTGATATGCTCTCATCGGCAACAATGTTGACACTAGTTTGTTTTGCCTTCTTGCCAGCTCAAATCTTTACAATAAATGGTTTCTGCAATGGGTTCTGTCCCAGGTACCAGTCCGAGCTTTTCTTTTTCTATCGCATCCATATTGCACTCACATGCAGTTAAATGGTTTTTGAAAACTGTCAATAATGCAAATAATTATTTTTGGTTAGCAGAAGATGTATTGAAAAATAAAAGTATATACAACTAATTATAGAAAATATTTGAAAAAGGAGGGGTGGGGGGGGGGCTATTTACATCTTTCCCTTGCTTTTAGAAAAGTGTGTCCCTTGTATTTATTATACATGGCCAGGAATGAGCTAGCATCTTACACCATAAAGGGATTGTCATCAGACCATCATATGTGCTCACCTGGTAGAGAACAGGCTTAAAATTAATAGGAGGATGGCAAACAGGCTCACTTAATAAATTAAATAGATTTTTTATTTTTTATTTTCAACTGAAAATACTTCACCGTAAATATTTCTGTTAATGTTGGATGGTTTTTGCATGCTCAGGTACTTGTTGAATGTGGTGGTCAATAGCATCATTGCTTGCATTGGTGGAGGGTTACATATTCTTCTGGCTGGTTCATATCCATTATGATATATTGGCTCATTAAAGACATGCTCCACTTTCAGTCCAAGCTTTTTTTACTCCCATGCAATTAGTTTTAGGCTTGAATACCTGTCAAGGAAAAATTTTATTTTTTTACAGAGCTGTACAACTTAACATGATTGCAAGGGTTAGTAGTTTTAGTAGTGTTAGTGAAATACTCAAACTAAATGGATGAGGGGGTGGGGGGATAAATGAATTATTAAAAAAATATTTGTAAAACAAAAATTGATTACTTACCATGTTTAAATGGAATAAAATAAAAAAAACTTCCCCTTCCTTACAATGGGGTAGCTAACGTTTAATTATTCGATTTGCAGTGAGCGGTCAGACCATTCTTTTTTTTTTAATACTTGTCTCCTGATATGCTTTCATTGGCAACAATGTTGACACTAGTTTGTTTTGCCTTCTTGCCAGCTCAAATCTTTACAATAAATGGTTTCTGCAAAGTGTTCTTTCCCAGGTACCAGTCCAAGCTTTTCTTTTTCTATCGCATCCATATTGCACTCACATGCAGTTAAATGGTTTTTGAAATCTGTCAATAATGCAAAAAATTATTTTTGGTTAGCAGAAATTGTATTGAAAAATAAAAGTATATACAACTAATTATAGAAAATATTTGAAAAAAGGAGGGGTGGGGGGGGGGCTATTTACATCTTTCCCTTGCTTTTAGAAAAGTGTGTCCCTTGTATTTATTATACATGGCCAGGAATGAGCTAGCATTTTACACCATAAGGGGATTGTTATCAGACCATCATATGTGCTCACCTGGTAGAGAACAGGCTTAAAATTAATAGGAGGCTGTCAAACAGGCTCACTTAATAAATTAAATAGATTTTTTATTTTTTATTTTCAACTGAAAATACTTCACCGTAAATATTTCTGTTAATGTTGGATGGTTTTTGCATGCTCAGGTACTTGTTGAATGTGGTGGTCAATAGCATCATTGCTTGCATTGGTGGAGGGTTACATATTCTTCTGGCTGGTTCATATCCATTATGATATATTGGCTCATTAAAGACATGCTCCACTTTCAGTCCAAGCTTTTTACTCCCATGCAATTAGTTTTAGGCTTGAATACCTGTCAAGGAAAAATTTTATTTTTTTACAGAGCTGTACAACTTAACATGATTGCAAGGGTTAGTAGTTTTAGTAGTGTTAGTGAAATACTCAAACTAAATGGATGAGGGGGTGGGGGGATAAATGAATTATTAAAAAAATATTTGTAAAACAAAAATTGATTACTTACCATGTTTAAATGGAATAAAATAAAAAAAACTTCCCCTTCCTTACAATGGGGTAGCTAACGTTTAATTATTCGATTTGCAGTGAGCGGTCAGACCATTCTTTTTTTTTTAATACTTGTCTCCTGATATGCTTTCATTGGCAACAATGTTGACACTAGTTTGTTTTGCCTTCTTGCCAGCTCAAATCTTTACAATAAATGGTTTCTGCAAAGTGTTCTTTCCCAGGTACCAGTCCAAGCTTTTCTTTTTCTATCGCATCCATATTGCACTCACATGCAGTTAAATGGTTTTTGAAATCTGTCAATAATGCAAAAAATTATTTTTGGTTAGCAGAAATTGTATTGAAAAATAAAAGTATATACAACTAATTATAGAAAATATTTGAAAAAAGGAGGGGTGGGGGGGGGGCTATTTACATCTTTCCCTTGCTTTTAGAAAAGTGTGTCCCTTGTATTTATTATACATGGCCAGGAATGAGCTAGCATCTTACACCATAAGGGGATTGTCATCAGACCATCATATGTGCTCACCTGGTAGAGAACAGGCTTAAAATTAATAGGAGGCTGGCAAACAGGCTCACTTAATAAATTAAATAGATTTTTTTTTTTATTTTCAACTGAAAATACTTCACTGTAAATATTTCTGTTAATGTAGGATGGTTTTTGCAGGCTCAGGTATTTGTTGAATGTTGTGGTCATTAGCATCATTGCTTGCATTGGTGGAGGGTTACATATTCTTCTGGCTGGCTTATATCCATTATGATATATTGGCTCATTAAAGATATGATCCACTTACAGTCCAAGCTTTTTTTACTCCCATGCAATTAGTTTTAGGCTTGAATACCTGTCAAGGAAAAATTTTATTTTTTTACAGAGCTGTAAAACTTAACATGATTGCAAGGGTTAGTAGTTTTAGTAGTGTTAGTGAAATACTCAAACTAAATGGAGGAGGGGGGGGGATAATTGAATTATTGAAAAAATATTTGTAAAACAAAAATTGATTACTTACCATGTTTAAATGGAATAAAATAAAAAAAAAAACTTCTCCTTCCTTACAATGGGGTAGCTAACGTATAATTATTTGATTTGCAGTGAGCGGTCAGACCAGTCTTTTTTTTTTTAATACTTGTCTCCTGATATGCTCTCATTGGCAACAATGTTGACACTAGTTTGTTTTGCCTTTATGCCAGCTCAAATCTTTACAATAAATGGTTTCTGCAAAGTGTTCTTTCCCAGGTACCAGTCCAAGCTTTTCTTTTTCTATCGCATCCATATTGCACTCACATGCAGTTAAATGGTTTTTGAAATCTGTCAATAATGCAAAAAATTATTTTTGGTTAGCAGAAATTGTATTGAAAAATAAAAGTATATACAACTAATTATAGAAAATATTTGAAAAAAAGAAAGGGGCGGAGGGCTATTTACCTCTTTCCCTTGCTTTTAGAAAAGTGTGTCCCTTGTATTTATTATGCATGGCCAGGAATGAGCTAGCATCTTACACCATAAGGGGATTGTCATCAGACCATCATATGTGCTCACCTGGTAGAGAACAGGCTTAAAATTAATAGGAGGATGGCAAACAGGCTCACTTAATAAATTAAATAAATTTTTTTTTTTTTTATTTTCAACTGAAAATACTTCACCGTAAATATTTCTGTTAATGTTGGATGGTTTTTGCATGCTCAGGTACTTGTTGAATGTGGTGGTCATTAGCATCATTGCTTGCATTGGTGGAGGGTTACATATTCTTCTGGCTGGTTCATATCCATTATGATATATTGGCTCATTAAAGACATGCTCCACTTTCAGTCCAAGCTTTTTTTACTCCCATGCAATTAGTTTTAGGCTTGAATACCTGTGAAGGGAAAAATTTATTTTTTTACAGAGCTGTACAACTTAACATGATTGCAAGGGTCAGTAGCTTTAGTAGTGTTAGTGAAATACTCAAACTAAATGGAGGAGGGGGGGGGATAAATGAATTATTAAAAAAATATTTGTAAAACAAAAATTGATTACTTACCATGTTTAAATGGAATAAAATTAAAAAAAAACTTCCCCTTCTTTACAATGGGGTAGCTAAGTTTAATTATTCGATTTGCAGTGAACGGTCAGACCATTCTTTTTTTTTTTTAATACTTGTCTCCTGATATGCTCTCATCGGCAACAATGTTGACACTAGTTTGTTTTGCCTTCTTGCCAGCTCAAATCTTTACAATAAATGGTTTCTGCAATGGGTTCTGTCCCAGGTACCAGTCCGAGCTTTTCTTTTTCTATCGCATCCATATTGCACTCACATGCAGTTAAATGGTTTTTGAAAACTGTCAATAATGCAAAGAATTATTTTTGGTTAGCAGAAATTGTATTGAAAAATAAAAGTATATACAACTAATTATAGAAAATATTTGAAAAAAGGAGGGGGGGGCTATTTACCTCTTTCCCTTGCTTTTAGAAAAGTGTGTCCCTTGTATTTATTATACATGGCCAGGAAGGAGCTAGCATCTTACACCATAAGAGGATTGTCATCAGACCATCATATGTGCTCACCTGGTAGAGAACAGTCTTAAAATTAATAGGAGGCTGGCAAACAGGCTCACTTAATAAATTAAATAGATTTTTTTTTTTATTTTCAACTGAAAATACTTCACCGTAAATATTTCTGTTTTGCATGCTCTGGTACTTGTTGAATGTTGTGGTCATTATTTTTGACTATTTTATTGTATTATATTTTAAATAATTGTAAATTTACAGACAAATGACAAGTTTTATTGACATTGTCAAAAAAGCTTGCTTGGTTCTATAATATGATAAGTGCACTATGTCTAATTTAGACATTTATTATAAGTTGAGCTATTTTTTCCCCTCAAAATAATTTTGTATAGATATACCACATAAACATTTTTAGTTTTTAATGATTGGCGTTGGATTTTAGAAGGTTTTTGTCTTCAATGCACAAAAGAATGAAGTAAGATTTGGTGCAAAGAAACACAATAATTAACATATTTTATTGAGTTTAACACTTGAGTCAGATTTTTTTTCCTTTTTTTTTTTCAGCTTTAAATATTAAATTTGAGTTTAAAGTTTTTTCACAGCAGGATTCTCCCATTGATGAAAAATGCCAAGTCTCAGTGAATTCCCTATTGGCCCATTAATTATGCTAACATGCATTTCTGTGTGAAGTTTCTTTAAAATGTACAGAAATGTCATGAAATATTATTATTTTAATATATTTCATCTTGCAGTTTTATCAAAAATAAAAGTAAAAAATTCTCTCCGGGGAATGCTTGCTCATAAACGCCCCTGCTTAGTAATTTCTAAAAGGGCACCAATAGTGCAGCCTGACTGGTAGTCATTTTTTTTTTTTTATTAGATTGTGTCGGGGATTCTAGCTGCAATAAATTGTGAGAAATCAGTTGAAAGGTTAAACATCACATAATGCATTATTTCAGGTTGAGTATTGTTTATATGACACATTACTTCAAACTTGTTCTTTGATTAAATTGTATTGATTCATATTTTCTTTAATTCCCGTAACCGATGTGGTCTGTGGGTTTTATATAGCCTACTTGGCGGCGCCCATCTCCGCTTAAAGTCAGCGGCGAATATTTTAGGCTTTACCAAGCTTCCATTAAGCTTTAGTTTTATTTGAATTAAAATTGTCTACCTACCTCCTTTGTTATATATACATATATATATAT
>JAGDYQ010000075.1:1294812-1319030 GCA_021962125.1 Bulinus truncatus | reverse complement strand
AACATAAACAATGCATGACATAGTTTGTCTGAGAATTATTGATTTGCTAGCTGTAATTTGCAAAACCTTTGAATAGAGGTATGTTCTCTTAGGTATGATCAGTCGGCTATGTTATTTTTGGTTTCGGATAGATCCGATTTTTTCATGATTTTAATTACTATTGTTTACGTTTGACAATTTTAAACTGGAATATCGATGTATTAATTATTTACTTTCGATTTAATGCAGAACTTACACCGCTATTATTTATATAGATGACTGCCATCTACATTTGTAAAAAATAAAAATATAAAAAATTCAATCACGGCAGATTTTTTTTAAATCTTAATTTTCATAGACACACATTGAAAAAACATAGAGAATGAACTGCACTGGACTACAAAACAGCCGATTAAACGTTTCGTTGTTATATATATATATATATATATATATATATATATATATATATATATATAGGTCAGTGGATGAAATATGAATAGGGCTATATATATGATATATTTTCAACTACCAATATATCGGCTATGGCTACATGTAGTAAGTAAACTACAAATAGGCCACTGAATTATAAATAGCCACAGGCGAATTTCAATGGTGCTGAAGGGAATCAATGAGGCTTTACTTTTAGAGTATGGGACGAGTGGTGTAGATACTCGACTGTCTCACAAGCCCACCCAGCTTTAAATGGGTACCTGACTTTAAGTTGGGGAAGTAAAGGCGGCTGGGCGTTGTGCTAACCACACAATCCCTTCATATGCTGAGGTTGTAGAAACAGATGAATTCTACACTTCATCTGCCCCATTTGGCCCGTTAAGGGCCAAGAAGGGAAACTTTTTTTTTTTTTTTAGAGTGTGTTTGATATTTTTTTCTTTTAAGTTACAAAAAAAAAAAATCTATTTAGCGTTAAGTCAGGAGGGAAAGATAAAGTTTTAATGATTTTTTATTGTATTTATTATTTTATAAATATTTCATAACTTACATTGCATAAAAAACAAATACTAAAGGCTGTTCTTTTAAACTTTAGAATTAACAAAACTAAATAATAATATAAATCTCTTTAACCAAAGATTTACCGACTTTGATGGATAAATTAGTTTTGAAAAAAAAGAAATGAAAAAGTAAAGTAACACGACAACAGTTACAAATAAGATACATTAGCTGATTTGATTTATTTTTTTCTAGAGTTACAACTACCCATAAAACAAATAAAAGATCAAGAAAAAAAAATGTAACTGACTTTACTGAGAAGATATTTTGTTTTATTATATATGACATGCAACACACCAACAAAATTCATACATCAGTGTAAAGTGTTTATCAGTGATAAAATAACAATAAAACTGATCATGTCATTCCTCTTGAGAAATTGCACAAATAAAATGGCACAAACGTTTAGCTCTAATACTGTTCGAGCACACACTTGACAACTAGAACAACTGATACAATGCATATAATGTTGGGCCTTTAACAAATTGTGACAAATCTGTCCATCATCATGTACTGTGGGCACAGCTTTGATTCATTATCATAAAATAACTTTCGAAAGCAGGGGGCCCCTGACAAGCTGTTGGGTTTCCCACCACCTGCTGCGGCCCTGACTAATAGGTCAATTAATAAATATTTATGTTCTCATGGTTGTGGTCATTTCTCTCTACATTTGGATGAGCTTTTTCAAAAATGTGTGTGTTAGTATTTGGATGAGCTTTTGAAAAATGTGTGTTTTAGAATTTTGATGAAGTTTTGAAAAATGTGTGTGTTAATATTTGGATGAGATTTTGAATAATGTGTGTTAATATTTGGATGAGATTTTGGAAAAGGTGTTTGTTAGTATTTGGATGAGTATTTTAAAATGTGTGTGTGATAGTATTTTATTATAAAGAAGTGTGTCTATATGGGCGTGAGTCATTATGTAACTCTCCGTGTCTCTTTAGAGTTTTAAAGAAAGTCACGTGACTCATCCCCAGACCACGTGCCCAAATATCGCATTAGAAAATTAAGTACAATCCAATTATGAGAATAAGTACATGTACACAATCCAATTATGAGAATAAGTACATGTACACAATCCAATTATGAGAATAAGTACATGTACACAATCCAATTATGAGAATAAGTACATGTACACAATCCAATTATTAGAATAAGTACATTACACAATCCAATTTTGAGAATAAGTACATGTACACAATCCAATCATGAGAATAAGTACATGTACACAATCCAATTATGAGAATAAGTACATGTACACAATCCAATTATGAGAATAAGTACATGTACATTTATTCGCGCACTAACGTGTCAGGGGTACCCGAGGACATAATTTTGCACTATTTGGGAACAGACGCGAAAAATTGTTGAGAGTCACTGCTTTAGAGGCCTATTCATGATTATGGCTTTCCATGTTTTATAAGTGTAAGGTTCCAATAAAGTGTAGCCTGGAAATATATGTGCTCATTATGGCTTTCCATGTTTTATAAGTGTAAGGTTCCAATAAAGTGTAGCCTGGAACCATATGTACTCATTATGGCTTTCCATGTTTTATAAGTGTAAGGTTCCAATAAAGTGTAGCCTGGAACCATATGTGCTCATTATATTAAGATTTAAAGTTCGTGAGAATTAATTCTTAACTATGGTCTTTTAAATTCGACAGTCAAATCGTAAATGCATGGACCCATGTGTTATGTATGATTAAAGCCATTCATTTTATCGAGCTCATGTAAATGTAATACAACTTCGTTGATCGTTCTTACTGTTAGAGACTAGACTTGCTTTTAGATTTGTGTGTTGGCCTTAGGCCTGGTAGAGACTTTTTTAGATATTTGGGGGCCTCTAGGCCAAAGTACAACTGGGAGCCCTATTAAGGTTACGAATTACATGTCGGCAGAGCCGTTTTCATTCATAGGTAATCTAGGCAACTGCCTAAGCCCCTTACTCTCCCTTCTCATGGGGCCACCCATCTAGGATTTTTTTTTCGCTTTTAATGGAGTCAGTGATCCCTTTGAATCAAATGTTTCTATGGGGCCCCTATAGTAAAACATTATTAGGGGGCCCTATACTTGAAAATTGAGGCCTAGATGCCACCAGCTAGCACGTAGAATTGTAATTTGGAGTAATATGAGTCCAAAACTGAATGCTTGAGGTCAAATATTTATTTGTGTACAGTCACGTGACAGACGAATATAGATCAACTCAAATGAGGTGTGTGTGCACAATAACAAATTACAGACTTTATATAATATGTACATATAGCTCTTAAAAATAGCTCTTTGCTGTCGGCTAAGTCTACAAGAATACATGTTATATGAGTTAGGCTCTATTACTGAGCGGCTGGATACTACTTTACTGCGTAAGTCTAAATCGCAGTACCTAATTTTGAACGGACTCGTTGAGTTTGTACCACGATTAGTTTAACTAATCTACTTGTATACTATTGGGCCCTATCAAAGTGTTCCCTACTTTCCCCACATAAATCAGAGCCCCCCGTTGTCAAGACAGGTGTGGGTGATATTATAACCTCACCTTCCCATCTCCTCAGCGAACGGGTAAAGTAGGCCTACTTTATTTAAATTATCAGGAATGTTTAACTTGAGTTGACCGTGCGCTGAGCTTAAGTAATTTAAACTCCGGAAGGACAGAAGATGGAATGTGGGAGGGGAGGGGGGTGCAGGTACAAGGAGGTTGAATTACATGGAGGCGGCGTCTGCTATCAGATGGTTCCTAGCGGCTGAAGCCAGTGGGCGGAGCCTATCGCCATATTGTTCGACTCAAAACATTCCACCAGATTTCATTACGATACCAGTTTTCTCATTCAAGAAACGACTCCAATGAGCTTAGTATTTTGTCATCATTTTTTTTCTAACGTCTGCTAAGGCCCTAGTTAATTTCTAGTGGACTAATATTCTAATGTGTCAATTACAAAGCGCTGTAGTCTATGTAAAGCTATTTATACGATCAACTGATAGAGCCCTATAAAGCTTATATTATACGCTATATCGAAATTAAGCAAGGATACACAAAGACCCGCTGAGAGAGGGTCAAATGCCAAGGGGCCCGGTGAGTTTTAGGGGCCCGGACAGAGCTGGCCAATCAACGGGGTGGGGGCGTGACAGCCCTGCCCAGGAGCCCAAAAATTATGTCAGTGTATAGGGTAACTAAATATTATTTTGTCTAGGGCAAGGTGGCACTAGGGGCCCCAAGTATAACTGTCTATAGGGTAACTAAATATTATTTTGTCTAGGGCAAGGTGGCACTAGGGGCCCCAAGTATAACTGTCTATAGGGTAACTAAATATTATTTTGTCTAGGGCAATGTGACACTAGGGGCCCCAAGTATAACTGTCTATAGTGTAACTAAATATTATTGTGTCTAGGGCAAGGTGACACTAGGGGCCCCAAGTATAACTGTCTATAATGTAACTAAATATTATTGTGTCTAGGGCAAGGTGACACTAGGGGCCCCAAGTATAACTGTCTATAATGTAACTAAATATTATTGTGTCTAGGGCAAGGTGACACTAGGGGCCCCAAGTATAACTGTCTATAGGGTAACTAAATATTATTTTGTCTAGGGCAAGGTGACACAAGGGGCCCCAAGTATAACTGTCTATAGGGTAACTAAATATTATTGTGTCTAGGTCAAGGTGACACTAGGGGCCCCAAGCATAACTGTCTATAGGGTAACTAAATATTATTGTGTCTAGGGCAAGGTGACACAAGGGCCCCCAGAAAGTGGTAGGAGTTGTTCTTCCAGTCTGGGCCCTATTGCCAATATGAATGTATTTATTTGGAAGTGGGGAGGAGGGGGGTGTGGGTGGTTTGCCTAAATGTCGTATGTATGGGAGTATATGTGTAGTTATTGTTGATATATATAGGTCCCAATCTATAGTAAATTATGTTATTATTTTGATAGTTATGATTTTAGTCTTTGAAATTATTGTGTATGCAAATTGTTTAATTTTTTTTAAACCATTTTTTTTTAAATTTCCTCATGTTATGAATTTTGTTAATGTTAGTATTTCTATTGACCATACAGACCTGTTCGTCATAGGTCACATTCTTGAACTTATCAGAGCAGAGATGTTATAAATATTTAAAAACTAATTATGTTTATTTTGTTCATGTAATCTTTTGAACATTTGTCCTCTTGTGGTTATATGTTCCTGTGGATTTCTATCAATTCATTTGTATTTTTTTTTTCAAGTGTTACATGTGGAAACTTTAAATTAGGTGAACATAAACCTAGGACAAGTAAAAACAAACACACATTTCAAAATATAACAAACACTTTTTGATTTCATGATTTTAATTAATCAAGTAGAATTTGTTTTTTTTTTAGTTTTTTTTTTCTTATTTTTTAATTTTTTAATTATTCAAAAGTATGAAAACATGACGAATGCATCTAAGCTATTTGGCGATAAATAAATCTGAGTCTATTTGAATGAATATCAATGGTGTCGATAAACTGTCCAGTGGCTACCTGCAGACGTCAGAAATGAAAAAAAAAATGTACATCTGTAGGTACTGCTGACATCTGTAGGTCTTGAATTAGTTCATCAGTTTCAGTGAAGGGCAGATGTAGGTCACGGCGTGGTTTTGTTTACATTTGTGGGTCACTGATCACGTGAAGTCAACACAAGTCAAAATACCATGGGGAAGATAAAAACAAAAGATACTATTTAAATTGAGGTTTTGATAATCACTGGTGGGAATAACACGTTCGCATAGTTATATGTCGCTAGAAATAATTACACGTTTGCATAGTTATATGTCGCTAGAAATAATTACACGTTTGCATAGTTATATGTCGCTAGAAATAATTACACGTTCGCATAGTTATATGTCGCTAGAAATAATTACACGTTCGCATAGTTATATGTCGCTAGAAATAATTACACGTTTGCATAGTTATATTTCGCTAGAGGGAATGACACGTTTGCATAGTTATATGTCGCTAGAGGGAATGACACTTTTGCATAGTTATATGTCGCTAGAGGGAATGACACGTTTACATAATTATATGTCGCTAGAGGAAATGACACGTTCGCATAGTTATATGTCGCTAGAGGGGATGACACGTTTACATAGTTATATGTCGCTAGAGGGAATGGCACGTTTACATAATTATATGTCGCTAGAGGAAATGACACGTTCGCATAGTTATATTTCGCTAGAGGAAATGACACGTTTACATAGCTATATGTCCCTAGAGGGAATGACAGGTTTGCATAGTTATATGTCGCTAGAGGGAATAACACGTTTACATAGTTATATGTCGCTAGAGGGAATAACACGTTCAGATATTTATAAAAACAACAACAAACTAAGCATGAAAACATGTCATACAAACAAAAAAGTATTTGAACAATGTATAAACTAGACTGTTACGATCACAGCCCCCCTCACATCACAGCTACCCCCCCCCCATATTATGTTCCCCTCATCCCCACCTCCGTTGGATCTGTGGTCAGCGGAGCGTGATCAAAGCTTCCAGGCGCTCGTAAGCTGGGCGAGGGCTGTACGAAGGGTGCGACTTCGCACATTTGGTCACTGACCAAGATCAAAGCCCTAGAGGACTCACAGAGAACCCCTGAGCCAGGCTTTGATGTTGGAAACGCCCCTCCCCCTCTATTCCCTTCCCTACACATTCGGGGGCGAGGAGTCGATCGAGGCAGATGTTAAAGTTGGTTAGTTCTAATAAGTTAGTTTGCAGTTAGTGTTGTATTAGAGTTTTGTATGAGATTGTCGTGCAGTCACGAGTAGTCTAAATAAAGTTCAGTTATTTTTATACTTTACAGTGTTGACGCCTCTAAAAAAAATTCGGCCTGAGGGGTCAGGGGCCCATTTGGTTTAAAATTAAGACCCACTCCTTTCAGACTTACTTAAACACACTATGGATCCTTTCACTGCAGACCATCAATAGGTAGTGAAATACAAGTGACCACTTGCCATGAGCCCCCAGTGGCGTGGCATACAACTTGGGGGCCCTATCACAATATAGTATAAGAGTCATCTAATTAAATTCGGTCTAAGCAGCGCACCGTTTAAGCCACTGAGCCCATTCATGGTTGACTGTGTGAAGTACTTTAATGTCTCCCCCCCCCCTCCTTCCTTTCCCTAAGAAAACAACCCACAAACAAATAACAACAAATTAAAAACAAAAAAGCAAAAAGTCAGCTGGGTGGGGCCCATTCTTTAAGGTGGGTGGGGCCCATTCTTTAAGGTAGGTGGGGCCCATTTTTTAAGGTAGGCGGGCCCTTTCTTTAAGGTGGGTGGGGCCCATTCTTTATTGTGGCCGGGGCCCATTCTAAAATGTGGTCGGGGCCCATTCTTTAAGGTGGGTGGACCCCATTCTTTAAGGTGGGTGGGGCCCATTCTTTAAGGTGGATGGGCCCCATTCTTTAAGGTGGGTGGGCCCATTCTTTATTCTGGCCGGGGCCCATTCTAAAATGTGGGCGGGTCCCATTCTTTATTGTGACCGGGGCCCATTCTAAAATGTGAACGGGCCCATTCTTTAAGGTGGGTGGGCCCCATTCTTTATTGTGGCCGGGGCCCATTCTAAAATATGGGCGGGGCCCATTCTTTAAGGTGGGTGGGCCCCATTCTTTAATGTGGGCGGGGTCCATTCTTTAAGGTGGGTGGGCCCCATTCTTTAAGGTAGGCGGCCCATTCTTTAAGACGGCCCGTTGGTTGGTGTGCAACATTATTTTTCTGTTAATACAAGTGATAAAGTACAAGTGACCAAGTTAATTCTACAGCCACTGTCTATGTTTTTATTAAACTACACAGGAGATCGACCACTGACACAGAAAAGTGTAGGGGGCCATTGAAATTTAAATGATCCATATCAAAAGTTACAGGGAAAAAAAAAAGGGTCAAACACTGGCTAGACATGGATGTATACAAAGAAGAATGACTACCAATAGCGTACGTAACATTGTACAGGCTGGAACAAGTAGGTCAAGTGGGACAAGTAGGTCAAGTAGGACAAGTAGGTCAAGTAGGACAAGTAGGTCAAGCACGTGGGGAAGGGCGACAATAGAAATTATAAGGTCAGACGAGGACACAGTAAAGAATTATTGATTGATGAACGGCTAGTGGATGGAAGGCGGTGTAGCGGGGTAGGGGGGTGTAGCGGGGTAGGGGGGGTGGTGAGACGAGAAGAAATGTCAGTTTCAAGCCGTCTGACAAAACAATGCATCTAAAAATAGACACAGTGTTTCTGCTAAAACTGACATTCAGGGTGTTAACGTTTCTCATCAATAACTACTAGTGCAAAGGTCAAGGGTATTGATTTTTTTTTACTTCGCGGGGGGGGGGGGCGTCTCAGACTTTCAGGAGTTGCGTAATCAATGTGTAAAGTAGACGCGTCGTGTGATGAGTATTTAATGTGTGTTTAACTATGGTGAAAACGTAAAATGATAGTAAAATGATAACTTTTTATTAATGGTTTTTTTTTTTTAGTGACGAAAAAATTATATTTAAAAACAGCAAGCAGCCGGCCATTTTATGATTGAAACGAGTACATGAACATTTCTAGACTTACCTCTTACACGTGTATATGACAGTCTGGTGTGTTCTCTTCAACACTAAGCCTCACACACGTGTTTAAAGGTTGTCTAAAAATAACCTAAACAATAGTAACCCACATGTGTAGACAGTGTGAAGAGCCAAATTGAATCTCTTTGATAAGGCGTGTTAACAAGGAACATGGGCAGAAAAGAACTATTTCACACCGGAGTTTGCTGAAATCATTCAAGCGTAACATGTACATACACATCCCCATACACTGTATGTCGGCAATGAACAATACGGTGCAGTCACCTTCAATGTGAGACGCAATAGTCTGTCGAAATCTCTATGTAATATTTAAGGGCAATATCTGGGTCAAATGAGTAGTGAAGGTGTGAGACGATGTGAGCGAGAAAAGGAGGAAGGAGAGAGAGAGAGAGAGAGAGAGAGAAAGGGAGAGAGAGAGAGAGAGAGAGGGGGGGGAGAGAGAAAGAGATAGAAGAAGAAGAAATCAATAATTTGCGTAACTAATCGTTACCGTCGTTAAAGACATCTAAACTAAGAATTAGGAATACATCTTACAGTCAGGCCCCCCTGCATTTTGTCTGCCACCCCCCTCTGCTTATTTGCTCTTTTTAGTAAAATGAATTACCTGCCCTCCCCCCCCCCTGCTATTGCCTGGCCCCTGCTGTAGAATTTTCACGCTACGGGGCTGCGTGTAATAATGGACATCTAAACTGAAAAATGTGTATTTGAGAATAATGAGTTACAGAAGGGGAAATAAACGGAAACATTAAATAGTTGGGTTGGATAAACAAAGAAACGAATGTGTTATGACGTGTACAAACTGAACGATTAAAGTTAATTAAAAAAAATGTAAATAGAGAACAACGGACATGAAAATGTTTTATAACTTTAATATAGGCCAGTGACACTCGCAATGTACGTAAACATGATAAACATTATTTGAGTGTATTTGTATCGAGCATACAACAACAGCTGTTTAAGCTACCCAACACTTTAATTACGGGAAGCTGAAGGGAAGAAAGAAAATCTGTCGCGAAACGCGCGAAATGAGTAACTAATAACAATGAGCGTGAGATGATCGTGTCAGATTAGACTAAATGTGATATTAATGAGTGGATAATGTAACAATAAGTCATTCACGTGTCGCGACCAGGGAAATATTTGTTTTGAAAACTACTACTCTCGATTTATATAAAGGAAAAGCGTGTAGAATTGAGAGAGAGAGAGACAGACAATGAGATGAGAGGTGTGTTTGTTAAGTAATAAGTCTGATGTGTACGCAGTTTGTGAAACGGACAGACGGAAATGTGTGAAACTGAGAGAATAAAACAAAGGAATACAAAGAAACCGAAAGGAACTCCCTCTCCCACACAAGTCGGCTGGTAAATAATGGGAGAAATTATAGAGGACTTTATATCATAGAATGTACATAATGGGAGAAATTATAGAGGACTTTATATCATAGACTGTACATAATGGGAGAAATTATAGAGGACTTTATATCATAGACTGTACATAATGGGAGAAATTATAGAGGACTTTATATTATAGACTGTACATAATGGGAGAAATTATAGAGGACTTTATATCATAGAATGTACATAATGGGAGAAATTATATTTGACTTTATATCATAGACTGTACATAATGGGAGAAATTATAGAGGACTTTATATCATAGAATGTACATAATGGGAGAAATTATAGTTGACTTTATATCATAGACTGTACATAATGGGAGAAATTATACAGGACTTTATATCATAGACTGTACATAATGGGAGAAATTATAGAGGACTTTATATCATAGACTGTACATAATGGGAGAAATTATAGTTGACTTTATATCGTAGAATGTACATAATGGGAGAAATTATAGTTGACTTTATATCGTAGAATGTACATAATGGGAGAAATTATAGTTGACTTTATATCATAGAATGTACATAATGGGAGAAATTATAGTTGACTTTATATCATAGAATGTACATAATGGGAGAAATTATAGTTGACTTTATATCATAGAATGTACATAATGGGAGAAATTATAGTTGACTTTATATCATAGAATGTACATAATGGGAGAAATTATAGTTGACTTTATATCAAAGAATGTACATAATGGGAGAAATTATAGTTGACTTTATATCATAGAATGTACATAATGAAAGACACGGGAGAGAGATTGAATTTGTAATTTCATTAAAGACACATTAATGATATTGAATGTGTAGGTTATTGAAAACACACGAATGAGACAGAATGTGTAAGCTAATGAAAGACACGCGAGAGAGATATAATATGTAGGCTATTGAAAGGGAATGAAAATAATACAAATAGGCGGATTCAGACTTTCATTAAAAAGAGTTCTGCACTTAACACGAGACACACCAATTATTTCAAACCACACATTAATAGAATGCGTACTTCCTATTGTTAGAATGCATACTACCTATTGCTAGAATACATACTATCTATTGTTAAAACACATACTACCTATTGTTAGAATACACACTACCTATTGTTAGAATACATAATTCATATTGTTAGAATACATACTACCTATTGTTAGAATACATACTATCTATTGTTAGAATACATACTACCTATTGTTAGAATACATACTACCTATTGTTAGAATACATACTACCTATTGCTAGAATACATTTGAGGTAACTAGGAACTAGTTATATGTAGGCCTGAGATAGCACTAACTAAAGACACGGTACATTAAGTATATTGGGAGAGGGAAACATCAGATACAATACTGAGGAAATGTTCTAAAACTGAAATCACGCTAAGGTAAATACTATTTTGTGGCAGGTTAATGGTAGCAGAAGTACAAATAGGCCTAAGGTCAAAAAGAACATATCCAAATGAATTATATAACATCTATTTAAGAGTTGTAACATATCTATCTGGTTTAAGAGTTATGAAATATATGTTTAATTGTTGTAACATATCTGTTTAAGAGTTAAAACATATCTATCTGTTTAGGACTTATAAAATATATGTTAAAGAGTTATAACATATCAGAAGGTTAAACTACCAAGTAATGTTCGTTTTTCAAAGATTTGTTTCAAACGTTTATACCAAAGTAACATAAACAATGCGTAATCTGAATTTTAATGATAAGATGAAGATTTAAAGTTTAATGAATTATACATGAAAAAAATAATCTAGATGTATATGTGATTCAACAGATTAATACGGGTTTCATCAGATTAATACGTGATTCAACAGATTAATACGTGATTCAACAGATTAATACGTGATTCAACAATTCTAATTACAAGAAATGCAACAAGCTGCACAACGATTAGACAAAAAGCCCTACATACCTGGTTTCCCTTGCTTGGCTAAAAGGAGAATTGACTACATGAATAGACAATGATTGACAACATTTCGCCATTCATAACTATATAGTACAACATTACGTCTAATGATAGTTTACCATTCATAACTGAATAGTACTAGAAGCATCTACATACATCTTCGTGAACCGACAAGGAAAATGTGACATATAAAACAATGAAAGCGAGAATCAAACCATTAAAAAAAAAAAGAAAAAGCTATAAAAAACATGGGCTAAACAACAATAACAATAACAAATAATGTTATGCAATGAAAGTATGTGATAATACTAATGTTTATACACAAGTATAACATAGACAAGAATTATACTAAAAAGCAATGTGTAAATCAAAGGCATTTAGAGACAGACACAGAGGAACTGAGACAGAAAAGGGTGGTTCTAACGGTAAGACGGACAGAAAAGAAGGAAATGAGACAGAAACGTTGGTTCTAACAGGCAGACAAAAAAGAAGAAACTGAGACAGAAACGGTGGTTATAACAGTCAGACAGAAAATAGGAAACTGAGAGAGTAACTGTGGTTCTAACGATCAGACAGACAGAAGAAACTGAGAGAGTAACTGTGGTTACAACGGTCAGACAGAGAAGAAACTGAGAGAGTAACTGTGGTTCTAGCGACCAGACAGAGAAGAAACTGAGAGAGTAACTGTGGTTCTAACAGTCAGACAGAGAAGAAACTGAGAGAGAAACTGTGGTTCTAACGGTCAGACAGAGAAGAAACTGAGAGAGTAACTGTGGTTCTAACGATCAGATAGAGAATAAACAGATAGAGTAACGGTGGTTCTAACTGTCAGACAGACAGAAAAGAAGGAACTGAGACAGAAACGACGGTTCTAACGGTCTCCCAGAGAAACAAGAAGGAACTGAGAAACAGAAGTTAGACAAGGAAGAACTTAGCGAGAAATTGTGAATGAACATTCAGCTAAAGAGAAAAGAAAAGCCTGGTACAGAATAGTTCGAGGAAACGATCAGATAGAAAGAAAAATAAACGATAAAATAAAATTAATGTGATCAAAAAATTAAGAAAGAGCTGAGGTTACTGTCAATGAATATTTGAAGAAACAATCAAAATGGTGGACACGGACATCAGGAGAGAAAAGAATGAAACGCGGCATTACAAAAACAAACCAGGTAAAACTAAGGTAGATAAATAAAATTAACAAAGAGTAAGCTAAAGCTGATTTAACAAAAAAAAAATAAAAAGATAAAAATAAAAACAAAGTTAAGCTAATAGAAACTAAAAAAAAAAATCAATAATAAGAAAATCAAAGGGAAAGAAATAAGAAAAAAATGGTTTAAGAAGAAAACGGTCTAAAGGTACAATGAATGATGGATACTGTCAGCTAGAGAGGAAAGAAATATTTGACAGGCGTGAAAACGGACAGCTAGAGAGAATAGAAGAATATGACACAGTCGTGAAACCAGTCAGCAAGAAAGGAAAAAAGAATATGAGACAGTCGTGAAAATGGTCAGCTAAAGAGGAAAGAAGAACATGACATAGTTTTGAAACCATTCAGCTAGAGGGGAAAAAAGAATAACACAGTCGTGAAAACGGTCAGCTAAAGAGGAAAGAAGAATATGACACAGTCGTGAAAACGGTCAGCTAGAGAGGAAAGAAGAATATGGCACGTTCGTTGAAACTGTCAGCTAGAGAAGAAAGCAGAAATTGACACAGTCATTAAAAGGGTCAGCTAGAGAGAAAAGAAGAATTCGAGAGGCGTGAAAACAGTCAGCTAAAGAGGAAGAAGAATATAACACAATCGTAATAACGGTCAGCTAAAGAGGAAAGAAGAACATGACATAGTTTTGAAACCATTCAGCTAGAGGGGAAAAAGAAGATAACACAGTCATAATAACGGTCAGCTAAAGAGAAAGAAGAATCTGACACAGTCGTGAAAACGGTCAGCTAAAGAGGAAAAAAGAATATGACACAGTCGTGACAACGGTCAGATTGAGAGGAAAGAAGAATATGACACAGTCGTGAAAACGGTCAGCTAGAGAGGAAAAAAGAACCTTAGACAGGATCATTATAAAAACGGTCAGCTAGAAAAGAAACATGAACTAGAGACAATCGTGTACACGGTCAGCTACAGAGAAATAAAGAATAAGACACAGTCGTGACAACGGTCAGATTGAGAGGAAAGAAGAATCTAACACAGTCGTGAAAACGGTCAGCTAGAGAGAAAAGAGGAATTCAAGAGGCGTGAAAATGGTCAGCTAAAGAGGAAGAAGAATATAACACAGTCGTAATAACGGTCAGCTAAAGAGGAAAGAAGAATCTGACACAGTCATGAAAACGGTCAGCTAAAGAGGAAAAAAGAATATGAAACAGTCGTGAAAACGGTCAGCTAGAGAGGAAAAAAGAACCTTAGACAGGATCATTATAAAAACGGTCAGCTAGAAAAGAAACATGAACTAGAGACAATTGTGTAAACGGTCAGCTACAGAGAAATAAAGAATCTGACACAGTCGTGAAAACGGTCAGCTAGAGAGAAAAGAGGAATTCAAGAGGCGTGAAAATGGTCAGCTAAAGAGGAAGAAGAATATAACACAGTCGTAATAACGGTCAGCTAAAGAGGAAAGAAGAATCTGACACAGTCATGAAAACGGTCAGCTAAAGAGGAAAAAAGAATATGAAACAGTCGTGAAAACGGTCAGCTAGAGAGGAAAAAAGAACCTTAGACAGGATCATTATAAAAAACGGTCAGCTAGAAAAGAAACATGAACTAGAGACAATTGTGTAAACGGTCAGCTACAGAGAAATAAAGAATCTGACACAGTCGTGAAAACGGTCAGCTAGAGAGAAAAGAGGAATTCAAGAGGCGTGAAAATGGTCAGCTAAAGAGGAAGAAGAATATAACACAGTCGTAATAACGGTCAGCTAAAGAGGAAAGAAGAATCTGACACAGTCATGAAAACGGTCAGCTAAAGAGGAAAAAAGAATATGAAACAGTCGTGAAAACGGTCAGCTAGAGAGGAAAAAAGAACCTTAGACAGGATCATTATAAAAACGGTCAGCTAGAAAAGAAACATGAACTAGAGACAATTGTGTAAACGGTCAGCTACAGAGAAATAAAGAATCTGACACAGTCGTGAAAACGGTCAGCTAGAGAGAAAAGAGGAATTCAAGAGGCGTGAAAATGGTCAGCTAAAGAGGAAGAAGAATATAACACAGTCGTAATAACGGTCAGCTAAAGAGGAAAGAAGAATCTGACACAGTCATGAAAACGGTCAGCTAAAGAGGAAAAAAGAATATGACACAGTCGTGAAAACGGTCAGCTAGAGAGGAAAAAAGAACCTTAGACAGGATCATTATAAAAACGGTCAGCTAGAAAAGAAACATGAACTAGAGACAATTGTGTAAACGGTCAGCTACAGAGAAATAAAGAATAAGAAACAGTCGTGAAAACGGTCTGATAGAGAGGAAAGAAAAATCTGACACAGTCGTGAAAATGGTCAGCTTGAAAGGAAAAAAGAATTTGAGAGGCGTGAGAACAGTCAGCTAGAGAGGAAAGAAGAAAATAACACAGTCGTTAAAACGGTCAGCTAGAGACAAAGAAGAATCTTATATAGTAGTGAAAATGGTCAGCTAGAGAAGAAAGAAGAACCTGACAGCCGTGGAATTGGTCAGCTAGAAAGGAAAGACGAGCCTTAGATAGAATCAGTCGTAAACAACAGTCAGCTAGAGAGGAAAGAAGATTTTGACACAATCGTGAAACGGTCAGCTAAAGAGGAAGGAAGAACCTGACACAGTCGTAAAACGGTCAGCTAAAGAAGAAGGAAGAACCTGACACAATCGTAAAACGGCAGCTTGACACATTCGTAAAATGATCAGCTAGAGACAAAGAATAACATGACACAGTCATATAACGGTCAGCTAGTGAGGAAAAAAGAACTTTACACAGTCGAATAACGGTCAGCTAGAGACAAAGAAGAACCTGACACAGTCGTAAAACGGTCAGCTAGAGAGGAAAAAAAACCCTGGACAGAAGTTGTAACGGTAAAGCAAAGACGGAATGAAGTATTAGTAAAGCAAATAAGAAATAGTTATCAGTAAAGCAATAAATGAATTAGGTGACACCAATGCAAAAGACAGAATAAGGTATCAGTAACGCAAAGAATGTTTTAGGTTTCAGTGAAAGTCAAGAATGAATTAGGTGTCAGTAAAAGAAAAGAATGAACTAGGTAACAGTAACGTAAAGACAGAATAACATATCAGTAAGGCAATAAATAAAATAGATATCAGTAAAAACAAAGAATTAATTATGTATCAGTAGCGCATTGACAAAATAAGATATCAGTAAAAGCAAATAATAAATTAGGTATCGATAAAAGCAAATAATAAATTAGGTATCAGTAAAAGCAAATAATAAATTAGGTATCGATAAAAGCAAAAAATAAATTAGGTATCAGTAAAAGCAAATAATAAATTAGGTATCAGTAAAAGCAAATAATAAATTAGGTATCAGTAAAAGCAAATAATAAATTAGGTATCGATAAAAGCAAAGAATGAATTAGGTATCGATAAAAGCAAAGAATGAATTAGGTTTCAGTAAAAGAAAGGAATGGATTAGGTATCGATAAAAGCAAAGAATGAATAAGTTATCGATAAAAGCAAAGAATGAATTAGGAACATGTATCAGTCAAAGCAAAGAATGAATTAGGTTTCAGTAAAAGCAAAGAATGAATCAGTGAGAGCGAAGAATGAATTAGGTATCAGTAACGTCAAGATAGAATAAGGTATTAGTAAAGCAATAACAGAAAAAAATTATCAGTTAAGCAAAGAATGAATAAAATATCACTAATGAAATGAATGAATATCAGTATCGCAGAGATAGAATAAAATATCAGTAAAAGCAAAGAATTATCTAGGTAGCAGTAACTTTACGTCAGAATAATGATAGAAAGATTGAACTAGCACAATAGTTATGAAAATGGTCAGATAGAGAGAAAGATTGTACTAACATAACAATCATATTATGGCCAGCAAGAGAGAAAGATAGTACTAGCAGAACAGTTATGAAAATGGTCAGCTAAGGAGAAAGATGAAAGTAACACAACAGTTATAAAACGGTCAGCTAGAGAGAAAGATGAAAGTAACACAATAGTTATGAAAATGGTCAGCTAGAGAAAAAGATTGAACTAGGATAACAGATATGAAAATGGTCAGCTAGAGAGAAAGATGAAAGTATTATAACAGTTATAAAAAAGGTCGGCTAAAGAGAAAGATTGAACTAGCACATCAGTTATGAAAATGATTAGCTAAAGAGAAAGAATAAAATAACAGTCATGAAAATTATCAGTTAGAGATAGAGATTGAAATAGCATAACAGTCATGAAAATGGTCAGCTAAAGAGAAAGATGAAACTAACGTAACGGACATTAAAATGATCAGCTAGAGTGAAAGATAGGACTAACAAATCGGTTGTTAAACAGTCTCCTAGAGAGAAAGATGGATCTTCTTTAACGGTTTTGATATTTGTGTCTGTTACAGTTACATGCTTGAGTCAAAAGTTGGACCTGGCTAGAGTCAAAAAATGGACCTGGCTAGAGTCAAAAGTTGGAACTGGCTAGAGTCAAATAATGGACCGGGCTAGAGTCAAAAGGTAGAACTGATTAGAGTCAAAAGATGGACCGGGCTAGAGTCAATAGATAGACCTCATTAGAGTCAAAAGTTGGACCTGGCTAGAGTCAAAAGTTGGAACTGGCTAGAGTCAAATAATGGACCGGGCTAGAGTCAAAAGATGGGCCGGGCTAGAGTCAATAGATGGACCGGGCTAGAGTCAAAAGATGGACCTGGCTAGAGTCAAAAGTTGGAACTGGCTAGAGTCAAATAATGGACCGGGCTAGAGTCAAAAGGTAGAACTGATTAGAGTCAAAAGATGGACCGGGCTAGAGTCAATAGATAGACCTGATTAGAGTCAAAAGTTGGACCTGGCTAGAGTCAAAAGTTGGACCTGGCTAGAGTCAAAAGATGGACCGGGCTAGAGTCAATAGATAGACCTTATTAGAGTCAAAAGTTGGACCTGGCTAGAGTCAAAAGTTGGACCTGGCTAGAGTCAAAAGATGGACCTGGCTAGAGTCAAAAGATGGACCTGGCTAGAGTCAATAGATGGACCTGACTAGAATCAAAAAATAGACCTGACTAGAATCAAAAGATGGAACTGGCTAGAGTCAAATAATGGACCGGGCTAGAGTCAAAAGTTGGACCTGGCTAGAGTCAAAAGATGGACCTGGCTAGAGTCAAAAGATGGACCTGGCTAGAGTCAATAGATGGACCTGACTAGAATCAAAAGATAGACCTGGCTAGAATCAAAAGATGGACATGGCTAGAGTCAAAAGATGGAACTGGCTAGAGTCAAATAATGGACCGGGCTAGAGTCAAAAGTTGGACCTGGCTAGAGTCAAAAGATGGACCTGACTAGAATCCTAAAAGTAATTTTAACAAAGTATAACAGACATGTCTTAGTCAAGTTTGTGGTAAAGTTTGTGATCAAGTTTGTAGTCAAATTTGTAGTCAAGTTTGTGGTCAAGTTTGTGGTAAAGTTTGTGATCAAGTTTGTAGTCAAATTTGTAGTCAAGTTTGTGGTAAAGTTTGTAGTCAAGTTTGTGGTCAAGTTTGTGGTCAAGTTTGTAGTCAAGTTTGTGGTAAAGTTTGTAGTCACGTTTGTGGTCAAATTTGTAGTCAAGTTTGTGGTCAAGTTTGTAGTCAAGTTTGTGGTCAAGTTTGTAGTCAAGTTTGTAGTCAAGTTTGTGGTCAAGTTTGTAGTCAAGTTTGTGGTCAAGTTTGTGGTCAAGTTTGTGGTCAAGTTTGTGGTCAAGTTTGTAGTCACGTTTGTGGTCAAGTTTGTAGTCAAGTTTGTAGTCAAGTTTGTGGTCAAGTTTGTAGTCAAGTTTGTGGTAAAGTTTGTAGTCACGTTTGTGGTCAAGTTTTTAGTCAAGTTTGTAGTCAGGGCAGAAATAAATAAATCAGAAACAACAGTTTTTATTGGAATTTTTAATCAATCAAAAATAAACCCTGAAAGAAAATTCCCTGTAATTTTTTGAGGACAAATTAATAGAGAAATATGCACCAGAGAACTAGAGAGAGAGAGAGAGAGAGAGAGAGAGAGAGAGATACGGAAAGAGATCGAGACACAGAAAGAGGCAGAAAAAAGAACATAATACTATTCAATTCAGAATAAAATTAGAAAAGAATATATATAAAACATCAAACAGGTAAGGCAAATAACATAATACATAGCAAACATTTAATCATGGCGTTATAATATCAAACATATAACATAAGCAAACAAGCAAATAACATAAGCAACAGGACCATGCAAAATACAGACATGTGATATAATAGAAAACGTGCAGAGAGAGGACTAGCCAGTTGTAGTCTTCACTCAGAAGTATTTGGGTCAACCAATAATTCGCGTTAAGACCAGCGCGCGATACCACCCATTCACAAGGAGAGACCAAAGATTTTATTTCATTCATAAATTTTGAACCAATGAAACCGCGATTATACCGCCACGCGTTAGAGGGGGACCAATAGCTAGCAAGCTCCACCTCTTTTCTATCAATGGAACGTGGGAATCTAATAGAACGTAAATTTGATTCACAACCAAAGTTACGTTCAATTAAGTTCCCACGATTTCTACTTCATGCACATTTGACAAAGACAAGCAACATGGCATAACAAGCAGCATGGCATATCAAGCAGCATATCATAACAAGCAGCATGGCTTAACAAGCAGCATGGCATAACAAGCAGCATGGCATAACAAGAAGCATGACATAACAAGCAGGATATCAAACAAAGCAATATAAAAGAATAACAAATGACTAAGATAAGTTTTTCTATGTTATTTAAAAAAAAAACAGTTAAATTTAAATTTGTGGCAGGGCAGCCTTATTATTGTTTTATAATAATAATATAATGATTGCATTGACAAAAATTAAGTTGCATTGTTTAATTAGTTGCTATCTAAAATCTATTTTTCTCATCTATAAAAAAAAAATTCTAAGTCAGAAATAAGTCTTTGAAAATTGTAAAAAAATTGAGGTCTCGAAGAAAAAAATAATTAAACTCGGAAAAATAAATATTTAATCCAGCAAATAAAAATAAAAAGAAGTCTAGAAAGAAAAAAATGTCTAAGTCAGAAATATTCAAAAGAACTTACTTGTAATGAGAAATAAACACAGCTTGTCTTGCGTGGACACCATCACACACCATGTCTTGTTGGACACCATCACACCACAGGGCTGCTGGACACCACCATCACACGACAAGGTTGAAGGGCGGCTGACATCGGTGCTGGAGAATGAGTCTCTGTGCAGCTGCATGGGGATTTTATTGGGAGTCTGAATGTCAAGTATCGACCAACCGGAAACGAAGATTGAGCGATAGTGAATTCTAAACACATTCTTTTTTGGATCGATGAGTGCACAGGACAGGATGTGCCCGATCAATGAAACGACAGAAAAGTTTTAAATAGAAATTGAGATCTGTGATTGGAGAAGTTTAAAATCGATGAATGCACCGACGTAAAGGACAGGTTGTTTACGTTGAATTTTTCATTGTACGGGCAGTTTTTTTTTTTTAATTAGGTATCGTCTGGGGTGTCATCTGCCTAATTAGCACGAGACGGTGTGACCTTTCGGGATATGCCCGACTCCTGCTACATTCGACAGCAGACGACGACGACGTGCGGGATGATGACCGATAGCAGACGATAATACATTGGATAAAGACCTTGAATGGACGCCTCGAGATCACTTCAACTGACTTGAGTGGCACAATGAGATAATCGTCTGCTGATGTTTCTTTATTGTCGGCAATAACATTCGTGATCTGATGACTTCACCGCTGTAATCAAAGGAAACGTGTTTCTAATTAACGCCGTACAACTCATTGAAATACGACCTTTTACCTCACGGACTGCGCACGCGCCAAGTCGACATCAATTAATTACAGGTTGTATCAAGTGCGTAATTTTATCAATACTCGGATAAATAATTTTGTCTTGCTAGGGCGTCAGATGTCCATTCTGAACTTTTTTTCAAACTTGACATTTTGTTTTTGGGACGTTGAACGGTTGAGAATTTAGTCACATGGCCAGGGTGATTTCTCTATCATCTTGAAGTAAACAAAAGTTTATTGCTGAATAAAAGTTTACTACCACCTGCGTTAATTACCAGGTGCGTAATTTCACAATGACATGATAAAGAAAAATTCATTGAAGCGGCAGCAAAATGTTTGTAAGTTACTGAACTCTTTGAATCTGGCATTTTTGGTATGTCACATTAAATTGTAAAAAGGATATTAAAGGGAGATCATTTATAGCGGCTCAAGGTCAATTATAGTTTCTTAATAGATTAACGTTAATTGTTTGTGGACTGCATCGACGACGTAATCTAAACAAGAATAGATACACAAACAATACATTGAAAAAGACCGTTCAATTTGTCTTGTGAACTTTTTCAATTTGACATTTTTTGGACTTTCAGATTAATTAGAAACGGATTGGGGAAGTGGGTGTGTGGGGAGAAAAGTTCATTTCTTTATCTCCTTTTGTTGAAGTTTCATACCAAATGTACACTAATCACTTTATTGATGTATTTGGTGCCAAATGTCATAATTATTTCTACCTGATGAAGACTATTCAATTAAAGGGGGGCATATGTTGTCCCTTTTGAACTTCTGTCAATTTGACATGATTATTATTGGTCTAAACTTTTGATACCGAGTGTTGAAAGAAAGGGCTAGGGTCATTTTCTTTATCATTTTTTTTTTAAGTTAGACAAATGTGTCCAACATAATTAGGGCCCAAAAACTGCAGGCTGCGTCTAAAGTTATCATCATTATATCATCATGAACTTTTTCAATTTGATATTTAACGAGTGTGATTGACTTAATGTTTGGTGGGGGGGGGGGGTGTGAGGGAGGGAGGAAATGTCGTTTGTTTACCATCTTGAAGTGAATGAATGTTTCTCTTTATCTAACTAAACGTTCATTAGTTGGCCATCATTCGTAATTTCATCAAATACACGATACACAATTACTTAAAGAGGCGGTAAATATCTCCTTTGAATTTACAGACTGCGATTGTTTTGACTTATAAATTGTTCAGTTAGGTGAATAGTTAAGTTGCAAAGGTCATTTCTTGATATTTTTGAGGCCAGTTTAAATTATTTACCAATGAATGTCATTCACGTACGTGCTCCATTTAATACATCATTTATTGACGATTTCATTGAATAGGACGTCAAATTTTTCCCATGTGAACATTTTCATTATAACATTTCTAGACCTTAATTTTATTATAATTTGTGTGTGAAAAGTTCTAGAATATTTTGAAAGGGGGGGGTGTAATTTATTGACAATCTTGAAGAAAAAAAAATTCCCCAAACCAAATAAACGTTAATTAGTTGTCGATTTGTTACTTAGTTTTGACCAATAAGCGATTAACGGTTGTCTAATGTCCCATCTGAACTTTTCAGAATTGACTTTTTTTTTTTATTATCACATTGACTCTAACGGAGAGGGGTGAAAGGTCATCACTTGACTCTCCTGAAGTAAACTGTAGTTATTTTGATGAGTTAAAACGAAAAGTGTAAGGAGTGAATGAGTTTCTCGTAATCTCCTGTATAAGGAAACTAAGTTTTCCAATCAAATTATCGCTAATTACATAAACAGTTATGTAGGTGGTGAGATCTCTACATAATAGAGACTAATTCCTGATCTAAACTTTTTTCATTTCGACATTTCTAAAAAAAATCACGTTATCTTAATGATCATTTCAAATTGTAGGTAAATGAATGTTTTCTAACAAATAAATGAAAATCAATTTCATTAGGTGGCACCATCTTTTAGATGATAAAATAAATATTGTTAAAATGCTCTCCAATGTCTCTTCAATGTGACTTTTCTTAATGTCGATTTAATTAGATACGGGAGGCGGGAAATAACGGGAAGGGTGGGGGAGGATTATTTGATGATCAAAACGTCAATGAATGTTCCCAACCAAATGAAGTCTGAAAAGTTGGTAATAAGTCACGTGACTTATTTCAATGTCATGTATCCCAGATGTGACAACTCCAACTCATAATTACAATTGCGTCACTCATCCCCGACTGCCACACATACACACAGCGCGCCCGATTGGTACACAGACACTAAGCGCCCCCCCCCCCAACTCGCACTCATATAAACGGCGAACTCGACTGCCACACATACACACAGCGTGCTCGACTGCCACACATACACACAGCGTGCTCGACTGCCACACATACACACAGCGTGCTCGACTGCCACACATACACACAGCGTGCTCGACTGCCACACATACACACAGCGTGCTCGGCTGCCACACATACACACAGCGTGCTCGACTGCCACACATACACACAGCGTGCTCGACTGCCACACATACGCACAGCGTGCTCGACTGCCACACATACACACAGCGTGCTCGACTGCCACACATACACACAGCGTGCTCGACTGCCACACATACACACAGCGTGCTCGACTGCCACACATACACTCATCGTGCCCACCTTGCACGCATACACTCATCGTGCCCACCTTGCACACAGACACTCATCGTGCCCACCTTGCACACATACACTCATCGTGCCCACCTTGCACACATACACTCATCGTGCCCACCTTGCACACATACACTCATCGTGCACACCTTGCACACATACACTCATCTTGCCCACCTTGCACACATACACTCATCGTGCCCACCTTGCACACATACACTCATCGTGCCCACCTTGCTCACATACACTCATCGTGCCCACCTTGCACACATACACTCATCGTGCCCACCTTGCTCACATACACTCATCGTGCCCACCTTGCACACATACACTCATCGTGCACACCTTGCACACATACACTCATCGTGCCCACCTTGCACACATACACTCATCGTGCCCACCTTGCACACATACACTCATAGTGCCCACCTTGCACACAGACACTCATCGTGCCCACCTTGCACACAGACACTCATCGTGCCCACCTTGCACACAGACACTCATCGTGCCGACCTTGCACACATACACTCATCGTGCCCACCTTGCACACAGACACTCATCGTGCCCACATTGCACACATACACTCATCGTGCCCACCTTGCACACATACACTCATCGTGCCCACCTTGCACACATACACTCATCGTGCCCACCTTGCACACAGACACTCATCGTGCCCACCTTGCACACAGACACTCATCGTGCCCACCTTGCACACAGACACTCATCGTGCCCACCTTGCACACAGACACTCATCGTGCCCACCTTGCACACAGA